>BROG01000640.1:295000-429022 GCA_030159075.1 Atrina japonica
ATAATAATAATAATAATAATAATACATGTAATAATGATAATAATAATAATAATAATAATAATAATAATAATAATAATAATAATAATAATAATAATAATAATAATAATAATAATAATAATAATAATAATAATAATAATTATTAATATTATATTTTTTTTGTTTGTTTATTGTTGTTTGACGTCCCACTCAAGAATATTTCTCTCATATGGAGACGTCACCAAGTGCCGGTGAAGGGCTTCAAGTTTTGACCTATGCTCGGCACTTACGGCCATTGAGCAGTGAGGACTCTTTAACGTGCCGACACCTTCTGTGACACGGGACCTCGGTTTTTACAGGAAACCAACCTGCCGCCGGCTGGACTCGAACTCACGACCTCACGATCAAGAGTCATGTGCGCTACGGACTGAGTGAGGTCGTTTCATAATAAATAATAATAATAATAATAATAATAATAATAATAATAATAATAATAATAATAATAATGATAATAATAATAATAATAATAAAAATAATAATAATAATAATAATAATAATAATAATAATAATAATAATAATAATAATAATAATAATAATAATAATTATGGCATATTATTTTTATCATATGATCTCACATATGGGGTTCTTATAACGGTCGATAGAAATTTATAATCTCCCTTCTGTCGAGTTGTCCAAATTGTTCCAGCTAGGTAAAATATTTACGCAGAAATAAGTGCATAAAATATATTGTAAATATTGTTTATGCTTTAATGCATACATTTACGCCTACATTTTTGAATTATCATTAATACCAGAGCATTCTTGATCAGATACAGCATTCAGCAAAATTGCCGACTTGAATACCACAAAATGAATCTACGCACCATGTTTTATTCGGTTGCCCCTATGCAAGTTCATGTGACGTCACAAACACGTCATCACCAACCTTATGATGAATGAGTAGTTCATTTTCCCGTTCGTTAGCCAATCAGATTTCCTTTCGGATTTATTATAAGTGCTATATAAAATATTTATTCAGTCTGTGATGAAACTACAAACATTAGATCATATGATAAGTAAATATTATAAACATAATACCAAAGTTATATTGCTCAAGACGATATCGTTTCTGTCAATTAGACTTCATCAGTTGAGCTCCAATTTGAAAAGTATGTGTATTTTCTAAAGATAAAGTGGTATCATACAAGGCCAAACAATATCTCTAAAGGTATAGCCGAAATCCGTCTAAGAGTAACCACTGTCAAAAAATGACTACCTTAGTTTTAGAAAATTTTCCAATTTAAATGGTGTTAACAGTGCCAAATATTACTTTAGTATACGATGAACAGCTGGTACCGAAATACCAGGTACTAGGTTTATGTATACCCTCGGGTAAATAAAAAAATAAATTAAAAAAATAAATAAATAAATAATCAAATAAATACTTATATATTTATATTTATACATGCTTAATAACGAGTTTGATATGTCAAAAATCCACAACATGCAGCTGTATCGTATCACTTGTTTTTCAAAAGTTGATTTTTGAAATACAAGGCTGTACCAAAAACAGCAACAAATATACAGTTGACTGATTCCATTAGCATGAACTAAAATTTGATACTATCGGACGGTCATTAGTCAAGTTTAAAACGCATTTAAAAACTATCGCTTTACTTTAAATGAGTACATATCGTTTTCCTTTTTTTTTACAAATTATTATGTATTCATATAGGTATTAGAAATCGACATTACTTAAAAGTTCAGTTAGCAAATGAGAATCATAAAGATCGAAAATTGAGATATAAATATGGACAAAAACAAATGGTTACACCAGCGTAATGATTTAAGCACTGTCTGGATTTACAACATCCATTAGTATTTAATATTCCTCTAATATACGAAGAAATTCTGTATGTCAAAGTGAAAATTTATCAGAAGCACATATGGAAAACAGTGAAAATAATTTGTTGTGTTGTTTCCAGAATTCTGGTCTTTTATTTGATGCAAATAAATTAGTGGTCGACTGTATGACGTATTTACTGTCAATAATTATCGATGCAGCATATGGACCATTATTCAGACATAAGTCAAACAACATGTTTTCAATACATGAGCATTTTAAGGATACCAAGATAATGACATTGGGGAGAGCAAAGCAAAGTTCTAGATATTCGTCTAAAGGGAAATGTTATTGGTGTCTCTTTGGTTTTCTAAAACAACAATTTCCTTCTGATAACTGAAATAGATTGAGTTAATGGTTAATTCTGCTATTCACATAATCTAGTCTTTAACTGCAGCCTGTTTGAGACTACACCATCCGACATCAAATATAGACTACATCAAACGCACAGTTCTGTTTAGAGTCTACTAGCCTTGTACACGCAGCATTTAGCCTCTCACTGTAGTCTAACAGTGGATATACTCTCTCAAAGTTTTTCCTTTCATCAGGAAATATTCCTGGCCATTCCAAGATTACAGTTTCCCTTCTGAATCACAGACTACAGCGAGTTTATAGTTATAATCAACGTCTATCTGTCTCAAGATGTGGTCTATGTATGACTTCTGAATACAATTTAATACCTGAAAAATTTAAACCTACTACGAACTAGGAAAAACTCAACGTTCCATAGGAACGTTTACAGAGTGAACAATGTCCATTTATTTGGAGAAAATAACAATGGAAATCCAACAGCAACCCTAGCTAACTCTATTTACTTACTCGGAAAATCAGTTTGTCATATTTATATACATGTAGTTTGCAAAACTCATATTGTCAATATGAATATTTTACAAAAAATAAATTAATGCAACACATCGTATTCAATAATGTCGTAATAAAACCCGGGAAATACCCTTCCTTTGTGCACATCGCAAATTGAAATTAAATCAGTTTAGTGATAATTATGGAATAATAAATATCAAATGACTTTTTTTTACAAATTCATGCTTGTAGTCGTGCATTTTAGAAATTCCCTCTCCGAAGGCTCGCTCTCTTTTATCTATGAAAATTGTAAATACATATGTGTATAACCCCTGTTGTTCTATTATAGCACTACCTGAACGATGTCCTGAAAACATGATATAATAAGGAAAATTCTCGAAAACAACATCTTAATTAACAGTAAAAGATAGCCAATGAATCGTAGAAGATTGTATAAATCTAAATCCAGGAAAAATATTTACAAAAGATCATTCCTTTGAAAATCTATGACGACTTAAGGTGCACCTAGGTAGTTATTTTTATACCAATGAAGGTAAATCCTTTGAATTTACAAACAACAAATTTTTACCAGTTCAGAAATGACGTGTGCTACCAAATTTGCGCTTGTACTGAATTGAATTGGTAAATTAGCAGCATACGTGTATATAATCAGTGAATCCAAATACCAGAATACAGGAAAATGATAAAAAGTGAACACCCATATGTGTGCTGCTGCTGACGATTCATTGTATGTTAAATGAAATTTCAAAAATAGAAAAAAGACATTCTATTCAGACTTTATAACCCACTCTTTATAGTTAACCTTTATTCACATTCCATTGATAGTTTTACGACATCATTATGCAATTATATTTATCATCATGTTTCATTCATAATATTATGACGTGAATATATATTTAACGCCACAGACTATTTTCCTCTTTTATTATTTTTATTTTTTGCGTCATTCCATCACTGATAGAAGCAATAGTCCAGCACAAACGTTATCAAGTATCAAGTGGTGCATGAATTAGTCCCATTACGTCGTTCCATGACAACTGTGTAATTTGATTTTTTTCAGTTTTATGGTGGTGGCCAGTTATATTGGTGGAAGAAAGAATCCGGTTACAATGTAATGTACCCGAGAAGAGAAAAACGGTATCAAATGTGTAATCAAACCGTCTGGTAAAGTAATGAAGTATATATGTTATTAAAACTTGTCTTACTTTTAATTTTTCCAATGATGAATGCCTATGAAGTATCAATTAATTTGAATATTATCTACTATCTGTTATATATATATATATATATATATATATATATATATATATATATATATATATATATATATATATATATATATATATATATATATATATATATATCTCAATTTTTGTTAAGCATGGGTTTTAATAATAAAAAGTGTAAACATGATAAAAAAAACCCTGATAAATCAAAACATTTTGATTGATCTTACATTTCCGAGCACTGAATTATGCAAGACAGCTGTAGTCACAACGCCAATTCCTTGTCTATAAACAATGCAGCTTACAATTGCCCTTGACCCCACACAGTAAAACATTCTTTCCTATGTAATTACTTCGTCACGTGACATTAGTGTATATTATCATCATGCAGAAGCTGTCAGTGTTTTCCAATGTATTTTTTTGATAAGATAAGCGACGTCATATATGCGATATATTGATATATTTATGTTACCAATCTATCTAACTATAATTAATCCTAATTTACAAGCATGTCATGTTCTGACCAAAGGTAATATTTCACCATACTCTGTAAATGCTATTGTATCGTAAATGCGATCATGGCGGTGTTCAGTAGAAGTGAGGATATTCATCTGTCAATTCAAGTTATCTCGTTATTATTTACGACGATTTTGCTGTAACAAAAAATCATGTTGTTGTCATCATCGTCGCTTAAATATTGCGATCATGATGATGATGATGATGATGATGATGATGATGATGATGATCATCATCATCATCATGATGTTCTACAGCTTGCATCATGTGTTTCAGACTGCATGCTAATGTTACAACTTGAGCACGCGGGCAGGGATAAATAATTACATACACGCGAACGTAATACCGCTGACATTGTCTCTAATCAGTATACACCTAGATGACACACATTATACTTAATGAATATCGCCAGATAGTTCAGCGATATAATGCTTGTATAATTATGTAACATACTAACAGATGAGTGATTTATATCAGGTTTCGGTGTAAAATTGATTAGCAGTCAATCAATATTGAACCCTTCAATAGTAATAATGCAATGTGATATACTGTTCGGAAATATGAATAATTTTGGAGTAAGATCTCGTGAGAAAATTAGAATTCTAGCGATTATTAATCTTATTACATTTCAGATGTTGCCAACATCCTTTAAAACGAGCAAAAATGGTGGCAAATGACAGAAACACTGCATACATCAATCCAGCCATCCAACCATTCATATATGATTTCATTTTTTAGCAAAACATTTCATAAGCTGGTTGTCAAAAGAATTAAACCTTTAAATAGGTGTTCGAATAGCGCACCTGATTCTAACTAATGCGACCTGAGTTTGATCCAGGGCTTAGAAATGGAAATATGTGAAATGGAATGGTGGTCGCCGGCTCGGACGCGTAAGTTTTCTCCATGGACAGTTTGCACTCCACACGGCAATATCACTGTGCCAACAAGGGACAGTGATAAATATAAGCTGTAAAACTTATTGTTAATTGTTGTTAAATAAATAAAATTGAATTTTGGGACAACAAATAAATACATTACATTAATCTTACCTATTATAAAATATGAGAACATTTTGCATTATATTGAATCCGTTCTAGGCTTTATACGCATCTTGAACTTATCCCTTTCAACCCTAAGTTTCCAGGTAGTATGCTTCTTTCTATTGTTTAGACTGGTCCATTGTGGTCTGTAGGGTAGAACGGGTTAATACTGATGATTTCAAATACGCTTTTAATATTGGATTGTTACAAATCGACAAATGCTTGGTGACAACAATCATGCAGTGGATTGGACACCGACTTTTACTGCATAGAAGTAATATATTTTACCATATTCTATCCAAAATGCACACAAATTGAAAATCTATATTTTTCGTAAAATAAATGACATAAATATCATGTAAGACATTTTTAATAGTGCTTTCGTTAAGCCTGTTTTCCGTTGCTATATTTTCTGTAATTGAAATAGACAAATTCAAGACGTGCCAAATGCCAATTTCGGTAGTCTTCGGTAAACAATGATACAATTTTAAGATAAAATTAAACTGGGTGTACGGGAAAATTTAAATAATGGATAATTGCTACTATCACTTATACCAGAATACTCGAGGGAAATTGCGTCTTCACATTTTCAACATAAACAAATTGAAATGAAATAATTTCATGACAGAAATTCATGTCGATTAACATTTCTAATTTGTTAAATATTGTGTTCTATTTTAAGATTGGAAAATATTTTTTTCGTAATCATTTTAACATCATTGATTTTATACGCAAGGTGACATCAGTTTGATCTGTAAGCTTAAAATTTTTAATAAGTGATAAAGTAGATATTGTACTGTTTTCTCGTTTTCAATTTTTCATTTATTGTGATGTGTCGGACTGTTTTTCAATTTATCTAAAAAAATATCCAGAAAATAAAAAATCTGATTGATATCGTTTCCTTTTTAAAACTACATTCCAGACAAGAAGATTGATTCCAAGTTATAATCCGTCTCTTACCTCTATAATGATGTGCACTATGACGATTGCAGTTAGCTATTAAAACACTCAAATGTAACTCTCCTATTGCTCACACGTCCACAATCGTTTCATCAAAGGTTAACATCCGGTCTTAAACAAATGTTTAGACACACTTCGTGTAGAAGTGTTCGCTTGGCGCTCACTATATTGGCAAATTCTGATGTCTCCATGTCAATGTATAGGATTGAACCAAATGTATTAATAACCACATATGATATAAACATGGAGATTCGTACAATTATTTAGAATTTTATAATAGCACAAGTCCATATTTGTATCAATGTTATTTCATGTTTAATATTTTAAATTTACATCATGACAAATATCTACGATATAGTAAGGTATGACCACCAGTGATGCTGCAAGAGGAAGTGATAACTTTTTACCAAAGCACCTGATACAGTAATGTTTCTTTATCATGGTTTGTCGGAATATACAATTTTATTATCAATTTTACTGAAATCCTTGCTAAATCCATCGATGTCATGCAATTATGCCAATAGAATAATATGCATTTGTACATTTATTAAATCGAATATACTAGCATTCAGTTTGATTTCAGTAGACTCAAATCATCATCATCATCATCATCATCATCATCATCATCATCACCATCATCATCATCATCATCATCATCATCATCATCATCATCATCATCATCTTTCTCTTCTTCTTCGTCGTCATCTCATCATCATCATCATGTTCTTCTTCCTCGTCATCATTATCATAATCATTATAATAATAATAATAATAATAATAATAATAATAATAATAATAATAATAATAATAATAATAATAATAATAATAATAATCTTCGTTAAGATATATTTCCTTATTTGATACATTTAATTAATACAGTTTTATCGTGATAAAATGTAGTGAAGTGAACGTTATATCCCGTGTTCACTTACTATTTGCCAGGTTCATATATAGAGACCACCGTCTATTTGATATACTCTCTTCACAAATCATGCCTATAGTCAACATTTCGCCATATCTATGGTCGATATGATAACCTTGTTAGATGTTAATTATATTCATAACTAGAAATCTTTTGATTATAATACGGAGGATTCTATTAGGTTACGGTCATAGCCAGCTACACAGACATTATTCCCCATTGGACATTCTTTTGACTTGTATAAACAAATACTGTAGTCGGCATAATCTAAATGTTGTTATACTGCATTACCTAAAATTCAAACTCGTCCAGGTCAAGAAATGGTTCATAAGACTCCGTCCTGCTAGATCATGTAAATTTGACTATTATGATAGCTTATATTACTATCTGAAATGTTCCAATACATTTTCTATCATTTTTGTTGATTCGTCTATATCGGTTGTGACCAGGGATTATGTCCCCTGTTTTATGTGTTAAAGTATCTATGTTTGTTCATGTTTTTAAATCTTTTTTCTTGTTGATTTCGCTTACCAATGTTATTCAACATCAAGCTATGCAAAACATGGGTATTTAATGATGAAAGTTTTTATAAAGTATATGTATTCGGTTTATCAATTTTTCAAGGTGTTCCTATATTTCACTTTATGAATGTATCGTCAGAAATTTGGGCAAATATCAATACAGTATTTACATGGTGATGAAATATCACACTATATTTCAATTCTGCTCAATATGACACATTTAGACTCAAAAAAAAAAAAAAAAACGCTGAAAATTATGATATATTCAATTTGCACATTTTCCCGAAGATATAAATTTGATTTTAGAAAAGACAAAAACAAAGAGCCATGAGAGATACTAGTCAGATCCCTTAGCTTCTACACAGAACTCGTAAACATAAACATCATATTCTCGAACAATCATTCTCGTTTATAGCAGTCTTTACTCTCTTAAACTCAAAAATATTTTATCTGTTCCGTTTTTGTTAGCGTTTAATGGAAACAGCTGTGATTACGGTAATGAACGTTGCATATTAGTTAAAATCTACACATAAACAGAATCTTAAACTCTTGTGTGCATTTATGAGGGAACGATTCCGTAGAAAATGCCCATTTTCCACTTTACGACAGATTTTATCACTTACTGATGACGACATTTGTAATATTGTTTTGTAAAATTAGTGTGTATTAATTCGGTAATGACATTTACATCGTTTTAAAGAGATAGCAAAATTCGCTGTAATAGCAGATACAAAAACATGGTGGATTTTGTTCACCTATATATTTCACCCTCCCACTTAAATTTCCTTCCGCTACCCATTATTTTAGTTTCATGCTTTTCATTGATTAAATATACAATGTTGTACATAGTAAATTTCATAGTTATTGTTCTTGATAAATCATATCCCCATATACACTTTTATATCGGAATAACATAACTTTTGTAAACTTTTTCTAATGAATAAACCTTTTTATAAAGTTCATCTGTCTATAAAGACCACTTTTTGCCTGTTCCCTTGAGCGGCCTTTACAAACGAGTTTGACTATGTATATGAATGTATATATACCCCTAAACGTATTTTTTTTCTTGTAGAAAATGTTAAACACACCTGATCCCACATTAAAGGAAATGTCATGAAATTTTAGAAGACGTTAAAAAGAAAATTTACATTGATGAAAATACTGAGATTATATTTCATCATTTTTTATCCTAATGAACATTGATAACATTTTTGGAAATAATGATAACGTTAGAATGTCAGAAATATAATAGTTAAAAAGTAGGTCAATAAATCAAACGTAATCCTTTATCAACAAATAAAGTATTACTTAATCATCATAATTGCGTTAAATTAACCATAAATAAATGTATTTCAGTAAATTAAACTGTGATCACATTAATTAAAGCTACAGTTCGATAAATAATTGTAAACATTCAGGCTATTGTGTTTTACTCCCTTGAAAACCGTAAATATCGTAATTTAGCTAAAACCTAATTTTAGTTTTATTCATTACTACTATAACAGTTTAGTCTCGAATCAAGAGAGTATAACCATGATTTAAGAATCGGAGTAAACAATAATTCCATGGTTTTTATTTCGCTACAGACACTAATTGAAGCCATCCATCATTAGCTAATGGTCTCCAGAGCGCTTTGAATACGCTGCTCAATATATGATCTTCACACCAAGCGTTTCGTCTCTCTCGATCGCTGTAATTTTCTAAGGGAATCCATCAATCCCGTTCTTCAGACGATTGGAAACTATTTACACCTTTTCCGAACCCCACGTGAACGAAACTATATCCATCATAAATGGAATAAACTATGTGTTACACTCTCATATGGTCCTCATAATTCGCCCCAATCAAATTTACACTGTCTTGTCGATGTAATAGAGATGAATCGATGGCTAGGATTCATCAGAAAAGAGACTATTTAAATGACGAGCATTGATAATTTAACCCTAATCAAATTACCATATGTTGTTGGCCGTTTACAATTCACAATAAAATGAAGAGATTCCATTTCCATCAAATGCATTCTTCACCACAAATGTTACTGTCTCAATCCAAGAAATAACTTTATTCTGTTATAATTGATATATATATATTTTTAATTAGACAATCCATTCATCCATCCATCCATCCTACCATCCATCCATTCATCCTTCTATCCATCCATCCATCCATCCATTTATCCATCCATGCATGCATGCATACATACATACATACATACATACATACATGCATACATACAAACATACATACACACATGCATAGATACATTAATACACACACTTACATGCATACATACATACATACATACATACATACATACATACATACATACATGCATGCATGCCTACCTATGTACGCACAAACAAATAAAAAAAAATCTTCAACATCATTGTCGTCATGACCAACATCATTTATAATTTGTATGTATATATATATATATATATATATATATATATATATATATATATATATATATATATATATATATATATATATATATATATATATATATATATATATATATATATATATATATATATATATATATGTATGTATGTATATGTATGTGAGTGTGTTTGTTTGTTTAGTAAAGCGGTAAAGCATTTGTCATGTTTTAATTAACAAACAAATGATCGATCAAAATTGTACAATCACTTTTACATAATGTTTATTTCACGTAAAATTTCAGGTTAAAAAACAGAAAATTAATATATGTTACCATAACTACTAAATCATTGATAAAAAAAACCAACAAATGCATGAAAATGGATTAAGATCATTCACATTTTTCAAATGGCTTATTCACTAATGAATTCGGAGACATATTCCTGTCTAAATTGATGAATGACTGACAGTTGAAATAGACACAAAAATCATTTACTACAGATAAACTATATCTTTTCATTATTGGTATTTATGAAGCTAAAATTTTAAGCAAACGCGATACTTGAAAAGAGTTCTCTTCTTTGATGTGAACCTAAATAAGAGAGAAGCGCAAGGACTATAATAATTAAGAAACGTGTTTATAACCATGTCTTAAGAGACAGCAAAACAGTATACATTTATCTTTATAGTTTTCTTCTTTTTATTATCAGGTTTTAAAATCCCATCTATTAAGCTAATGGGCGAGAGAAAAATATCTGGCAATAAATAAAGCAGATCCTCAACCTATTAATTATGTCTTTCTGAACTTTTAAGGTGTTTTTACGGCTTTCCATTATGACAAAACTTTTTTATCTTCTCATGAGTATTTCTGACGGAAAAAGTATATGCTTTTATTTTCTATAAGGCAAATCAGATAATCTGGCCATCATTGCGGTCGGCAATTTTTTAATATTTAAAAGAACTTGCCCACAGGCATCTTTCATTTTCAATGGGAAATATGTGTTTGAACGGGGAAGATTAAAATTTCTTCAGATTTAACAATGTAAAACATATATACATAGATACGTACATACATAAATGCATTCAGGGATATTTCTTATCATATGTGTTATCACTATATATATATATATATATATATATATATATATATATATATATAATATATATATATATATATATATATATAGTGATAAGACACTTTCTTAGTATAATGCAAATAATAAAAATGGTAATGAAAATTATGATGATGATGATGATGATGATGATGATGATGATGATGATAATAAGCAATGATTATTATTTTCATTATTATTATTATTTATTATTATTATTATTATTATTATTATTATTATTATTATTATTATTATTATTAAAATAATAAAAATTCATAACTGTAATAATAATAATAATAATAATAATAATAATAATAATAATAATAAAAATAATAATAATAATAATAATAATAAATAATAATAATAATAATAATAATGATAATAATAATAATATTAATAATAATAATAATTATTAATTATTATTATTATTATTATTATTATTATTATTATTATTATTATTATTAATATTATTATTATTTTTATTTTTATTATTATTATTGATGTTGTTGTTGTTGTTTTGTTGTTGTTAATCAAACAAAAATAACAGCCACGGCATTATGACATTATTATCTTATTAAAAATGTTTGTTTCTGATCAACGTAGGCAACAATCATGCATGTATTTACATTCTTAAGACGACAGTAATTAAAATTATCCCTAGAGAATGTACAGCTTAATTGAAAAAAAATGAAAATTTTTAGATAGCTATCGGATATCTAATTAGAGTCGAAGAACACTGAAACCCCGAAGTATTCTTTCCAAACAAAAGAGAGTTTGAAGAACAGAGGGATACTGATATGGTGTTTCAGCGGACAGGTTGTCAGCCTCCATTTAATTGACATTAAACCTCAATGTCTGTCATTAACAAGAATTGAAGGCACCAATAAATTTCCTTGTATTACTTCTTAATTAATTTTACAAGTTTAAAATGTTGGCAAGCAGTGGTTTAGATGTCCTAAACACTCTCCTATTTAATTGATTCGCCATGGAAAGTCAACAGAAAGTAATTAGAATAAAAATTCAAAGGCATGATGGGAAGGTTATTTAATGCAAAAAGGCTCTCTAAGATTGGACGATGCTGAAGATACCTCCTCTCCTATCTGACTGGGTCGCTTGAGATAGAGTTTGAACTTGCATATACATCTCTAAGTAAAACTTCTAATGTAACTCACATATCTGTCCACGAACAGATGTAAATACTTAATTCTGACAACCGTTTGTGCGTTGTACATTTATAATATATTTTACTTTTAGCAGACGTTACTAGTTCGTCCTTCGGAATTAATCCTTTCATATCTATTGCAGTTGATAGAACGAAAATTTTTTTGACTTTCATTTTTATCATATTTAGAGCCATCATCTTTAACTATTGCCAGGAGCTTGTTGTTGTGCTATCTTGGACGAAAGTTGTTTAAATACAAAAAACTTCACGCCTTGTGGTGGCGGAGCGTACCTTTGGGGTGTTTTGGTTGTAAGCAGACGACACGCTTTAACAGTCAGTCACTGTCTGTCAATCATTATAAGTTAGCCTCGACTTGAAGCAGTAGTGACTTCTGATTTTTTGTGTACAGTCAAAATATGAAATTGACGTCCATGTGCAATGAGTGTTAGTTATAATGTAAAATACAACAGAGAAAAGGAAAGAAATTCACTTCAAAATATTTGTGATAATTATACTTATCTTGGACAAATGAAAATCATGTCAACATCCAGCGGAGTGAGTGATTCCGAGGACAGTTGCAAAGACCAATACGAACCTATACGGAAATTAGCAATGGTTCAAGTTGGACCCCCACGAAATCCCAATAAACCTTTTACATCTTTCAGCATTAAGGATATTCTTGGTTCGAACAGCAATCATGTGAGTCGACGAAATATTCATCATTTAAATAATAATAATAATTACAATAACTTGAATAACGTACGAATTGTTAGACCCTGGGATCCACGCTCGAGTCCCGGAAGAGACAGTGAACTATCTTCAGATCCAGAAGATGAGGAAATAAATGTTGAAGACGATGAACCTTCAATTGCAGTTCTAAAAACTGTTTCACCTTTAGACGCACTTATGGAAATGGCCAGTAAGACATTTGAGGGCATTGAAACCGCAGAGTCTGCAGGTGAGAGTTTAAAATATTTTGCATTCTAATTCATGAAAATACCTTATATTGAGCTAATATACATAAATTTTCTTTTTAACACTGAAATAGGAATCCCAAAATAATAAAATCTAAATATACCATTTTTATCAATTGTCTCATCTTAAATTTATTAAAGCCCAATGCAACAATTAGAGCATATAGTGTGTACGATAAATACACGTGGTTTCAGGGACACATTAGTTTCAGAAAGAGAGGTTTTGATATTCGTTTATAAAGCTGAACACAAATAATAGAGACACTTTCTTATTATTTAATAATTCAATTTTGCATAATTAAAAGCATAGGAATATGGGTTGCAATAGCATAAAAATGGTTTGCCAATAGTTTAATAAATTGTAAAAATATGATAAAATCATACCATCTTGTTCTATAAAATTCGTTCAAGCAATGAAAACAATAGGTTGTGATCTGAATGTTCAAAACCAATTTTTTGATCGATGTCAAAATAAGAATATTAATATTTCAGTTATTGATAAAACATTAAATGTGCGTTTCCTAACAAAATATTGATATCACGCGTAAATATATAGAGGTTGTTTATACAATAAATATCTGTAATAAGATAAATTATCCTAACCACCAGTTGTCCAAACTCTATGATTTATGATAAAAATACATTCACATTTTAATTCAGCATCATATACAAAGTATCTATAAAAAGATGCACAAATGTCTATAAATGATATCACTATTGTTTTTCACATTATCTGAAACTTTATGGAAAACAGAGTATATATATATATATATATATATATATATATATATATATATATATATATATATATATATATATATATATATATATATATATATATATATATATATGATGCAAAATATACACAACTAAAGAAAATATATTCGAGGAAAATTACATCTTGAAAAAACCCCTATTTTTCTTTAGATCCAATTGCCTGATATATTACACTATTTCTTATTTTGTAAAGTTTGTAAGTTTTGAGAATTATTAGTTTCCGTTTAATTTTTCCTTTAATTTCAAAGAGGCGGGAATATAAAATTTTAAAGAGAATAACATTTATTGAAAAATGTAATAAACGTTACAATTATAGAGTTCTTTATTTGCCCTTTATGAAGCTATTTTAAAATATATCAATTCATTCCTGTTAAAGTTTTCTCCATTAATTTGGATTAAAGTCTTTGAGATAAAATCTTGTAAACGTCTCATCTTATTTTATTGCCCTTAATTTAAGTCAAAAATTATGTAATGTGTGGGGTCAGTAAAAACATTGTATCTTTTGAAATATTTGAAATAACTGAAAATCAAAGAAAATATCAAACAAAAGTTACACAAGTACATGTTCATTTCACCGTCAATTATCCCATAAATAGCCAGTGGGCAGTCAATTAATAGATCATTGTATCACAATACATTTCTTTTACAATAACAAGTGTATCTGGGTGTTAAATCGACCGAATGATTTATTACACTGTTTGTTGTACGATTGCTGGGAGATTTTTCAAAAAGAATTAAATGTTTATCCGTATCTGAAAGCATCTTGTTTTCTTTGAAAAAGAGAAATCAAGGCGCTGGCCGCAACAGCTTGAGATTAGCCAGTTTCTGGACAGTGGTCAATTATGCGTTAAAGTAGCACAACACCCTCGTACATCATGACAAATGGCCGTATTAACTAGGTGAGAAAGACCATTAGGAACCTGTCATTCCGACACATGTTTCTTCACGTTGATAGGAATATATATATATATATATATATATATATATATATATATATATATATATATATATATATATATATATATATATATATAATATATATATATAATCAATAATATTTGCTAAAGGTTCTCCGCGTCGTTATATCGTATTAATGATAACAATTGTTATTTTACGATTTAAGTGCATTATGTTAAAATGAAAAAAAGAAAAGAAAAATATCGACTTAAAAACCCAACAAATAAATAGCTGAGTAAATGGGGGAAATATTATTCATTCAAGTTATTATGAAAACTGGAATTAAAGTTTTCCTGAAAAAAATAAATATTAATCCATAAATTAAACAAACTGTATCAACAATTGAAACGTATATATTTTATTTTTTTTTATTTTCATTCATTTATATAGTAGTACCTAGCTATTGAATGAAGATTGAAAGAGGGAAAACTAAGATATCATAAAGACTTGTTCGCACGTAATCTAAAAAGGGTGTATTTAATTGGAATAGAAGATATAACTAGATCAGGCATTAATAGGGACACGATATATAGTCTGTATCTTGTAAATCATCTCAGAGACCATATTGCTGTTATTTTATCACTCATACTTATGGTCCCAGAACAGAACGCTAACATTTTGAAGACAACTGTCGACATCAATAATTGATGATAAAAATGGCTAAAATCAGTGATCAAGTCCAAATCAACCACATGATTTCTCTAATCTGATTACATGAAAAGCCACAGATATTGGATTCACTCTCTTATCATACAACTGGAAATCAGTTGATTAAATTACTGAATGACATAACCAGAATATCAAATACTAATGAAAAATTAAAAATTAAATTATTCGTTACATAATTCTTTAAAAATTAAAATAGTATTTGTTCATGAGATGAAAGAAATGAAACACGCAAGAAACTAATGATATTGTCCTGTCTGTTATTCCTTTCCCCATATTTATTTGATAAACATAATTTCGAATCAATGCTACAGACATTATCCAAAACATTTTCGTAATAGGTTCAGCTTTGATAATAAATAGTATTAATATATACAATGTTATTGCCTTGTAGAGATGTATAAATAATTCAATCATTACAGGTGCATATTAACCAAAAATGTGCAAACTTTTAACGATATTACATTCTAAATGTAAGATACTGCTATGCATAAACACTGATCTACAGAGGATCTAAACTTTACATTTCACTGGTATAAATATAATTGAACTAGTGCATAGATGGTACAAGCATTTATAAATTAAAGTCGAATATGGGTGAATAGATTAGTTGATATCTGAATATTGGAAAAAATGTGGGCGTATAACAACATTTCACAAATTATATATTTATTTGCTCAAGATTATGAGTATTGATGTTTTACTGAGGTGACGCTTATCCATTAAACAATTGTAATGCTGCGAAAAGTCCAACGTTTTGATAGAAAATATTATGCACATGACATGGTTTTGGTCATTTTTAACCATGTTTATGCTTTTGTTAGGTTAGACTTACAAGCAATAGTTAATTATATTAATAAGCAAAGTGTAAGCTACAAAATGTGTTAAACAATTCTTGTCATGAATACTTGCATTAATTGTTGTTTTGTGAAAAATTGGATCTAAAATATATAAAGAAGAGGCTTTCGTTTGAACATACAAAAATGTTTTTTTTAAAATCAGGGTACTGAACAAATAAATGTATACTGATTATAAATTAAATGTTTAATCTTTTCTTATAGCTAAGTATATTCATATTCATATTAGGTTATTTGAATCTATTTTTGGAATTTAGATATGTATACTGAACATACTTTCTCTCAATTTGGACAATTGAATATCCATGCCGTAAATTATTGCAATTTAACATTTATAAAACATTAAATATTATTGTTAATACGCCCGAGGCAGGACCTAAAACGCGTAAGGCATAATATCATAGATCAACATGAGACGACAAGAGAGATGGATATTAGTATTACAGCATGTTTCATGATAGATAATGCCTCGTTAAGCATGTATTAAATTCTGTCTGTTATTTACAAGGTTTATGCCGTAGGAAAAATATATAAAAACCGAATAATTTAATTTCGGTGGTCATCGCTCTCTGCGTCTGGATTCAAAACACGCATAAACGTACGAATTTTTTGAAAATCCCAAAACATTATTTTAAATTATTTTTACATTCAAATCAATCAAAAAGCACTAATTTGACATTTGAATGATGGAACAGAGTAATAAATAAATTTGCCAAGTAATGATTATGTACGAAATTAATTAATACGAATCAATATTGTGAATATATTAATCAGATAGACATCAGTTATTTGACAGGAAGGTCACCCATGAAAAAGTTCAGCCTATTTATATTCAAAGAAGAAATTGACTCTGTGATTCATTACTGCATTGACATATTTCATCTATCACGAGCTTCTACCAAGCAGGACCTTGTTAATGTTAATATACATATTGTGAAACAATGCGAGGTGATCAAATTAGGTGGACCACCGTCATTTTATTATTTTTCCCGTAATCTCAAATTTAAGAGAAAGATTGGTACTTAATCCAATTGTCACTGTTATTTAGTTGTAAATAAATTTTGTAAAACAGGGAATTGTTAGAAAAGAAGACGTTTATATGACCTTGAATGACTTTCCATCTTTAGTCTCTGAACAGATTTATTGACGGACAGATAATCAACTACAGTAAAACCTCGTTATACTGCCCCTATTTGATCAATCTAAATTTGGCGTTATAAAAGGGTTTGGTGATAGATTTTGAGAAACCTTAGATGCAGTTATACGGAAAATTGGACTTTCATAAATTGTAGCGTAAAGCGAGGTGGCAAATAAGACTAGGGGCATTATAAAAGGGTCTTACTGTATGTACATGATTTTTTATTTTACGATTAGCCATTGTCTTATTTGACATTGCCTAGTTTTATGCATTAAGATATATATCTTATCAATTATATCAGATTGAGACCTGATGTTTATGGGGATTCATATTTTTAACCAAATGATGAATCACTTTCAGGTCCTCATATTACCAATCAGTCTGCTACATAAAAGGTCAATGAATAATTATCAATATAGGTGTATTGCCAGCACCTCCTTTGAGTAGCAATTTCATTGTTGACAAATTTGGCTGTTTCATTTATATCACAATAACTAGTTGAAAATGTTCATCCAGTATTGATGTTTTATGGTAATTTCTTACAAGTTATTTGGAGATCGAACTAGTTTATTGACACTCGTTCCAAAGTTGATAGATAGACCTAATGTTTAACCATGCTTCGAAATACGGACTTATGTTTCATAATTATCAAAACACGAAAACCTAGTACCTCATATTCTTTTTATTGTATCGACATGTAAACTCAATTATTATGTCCTAATAACTCAATATGCGCTAAAACTTTTAAAAACTTTAACTGTTTCATTCAACCTCCCATTTTCTTGGATTGCATTACAATCATTCTCTGACACTTTTAATCCCTTAATGATAATATTGTCTCACTGTTCAAGCAACATTTATAGTCTAGGCTTAATGTTTGATAATAATTCCCCCTATTATATTTTCTACAATCATTTTTTTGGTTTACTCTTTTCTAGTAGTCAATACTTCACTAAATTGAATTATATTTCGAGTTGTTGTTGTTAAAAACACTGGTCAATCAGTTTCGATAATGTAAGCTTATAGTTCATTCCGTTTTGTTACAGCCTCATTGATTGATCATGGCTATCATCCCATCCCCATCACTGTTCCTTTGTTCCTTTAATCCTTTCAATCCTACAAACCACAATAGACTGATCTAAGACAATAGAGAAGAGCATACCATTTAATTACTTAGGAGTGAAAGGGTCGGGTTTAAACCACACATGTTAGAGTGAACTGTCTCACTACCAAGCCCATCCTATTTATATGTTGTTAAAGAGAGCATACTGTATCCAACAATGCTTAACGCTATAACGAAAAAAGAGAATTTAGATGCATGATGAAACTTACATCTATCTTATATTTCATGCTTCAGTTTTGCTGATTAGATAAGCTAATCAGTTTACTTCATGTACCAAGCAACTTGCATTATTACTTTACAAATCACACTTTACGATCCCAACATATCATAAACTGTCTCCAGCAAACACGTTGGCAGGAACTGGAAAAAGAAACCGCAATAATGTTCGTTTTACAAAATATTATGTCTGCCTTTGTTAACTCTAGAAGGAAGATTTCCATCAAGTGTCAATATTACAGATTTAAGAAATTTGAAATAGATTTAGTTTTATTGTTACAATCAGAATATAAATAGTTATATGGGGGAGGTTTGACATGTAATCTTGGGGAGTTTCCATTTCATCTCTATAAAGTATATCAATGGATTTTCTTTGGTTAAGACCATTTCTTTTATTATCTATAGATTGACATGGTTGTATTTAATACATGAATGTTTTATTCAGACTGATAAGTTAAATTGCCTAGCAAGGTCTATTGTCATGTTATTTGTTAATGAATTTCGGATATAATGTATCATTTATTTTATACACAATAAGGTAAATTATAAATTTGGTGTATGTCATATTGTACAGTGGTTATTCTTAGACAAATTTGTCAATACATTTAGGTTTAGTATTTGGCCTTATATGATACCCGTATCTCCTTCGAAACTAAACATCTTTTTTAAATTTGAGCTCAACTGATAGTCTTATTGACAGAAGATATAGTCTCGAGCGTTTGTTTTAGTTTTTCTCGTAAAATGATAACTTTGATATTAAGTATAGAAATGTTCACATTTACGCAGTTACAATAGCTTTGATAAGATAGATATGGATGGTGTTCATTCTAATAAAATTCGGGTGTAATGTAGACCAATTTGAAATAATTTACTTCCAACATTTTTGAAAAACACACACACACATCTAATGCTGTGAAAAGTAATAAATAACACTAAACTCTTTTTAACAATTTTAAATAGTTTGACATTCAAGTAGGTGTATTTCAAAATCTGAAAATACCCCGAAAGTTCAATGCTTAGAATTTATTTTCGAAAATCGTAAACAAAAGATATGGATAATAAATAGTGTTGTATTGTTAAATTTAATTTTCCAAATTAATATTTTAAGAATAGGAAAAATTCTTGTATACATTTTGAAACCGTTTTTTTTATACCTGATCAGGGTATTTTTTTTAAGTTTCCAAAATTTAGAACTATAGCTGAATATCGAAACTCTAATAAATGAATAAACATGTATATGAGTGAATGTGTGTGCGGTTTATCTGTGGAACACCGACTTTGTAGATACTTTCCAAAAATATTATGTAATCTTGAAAGTAAATCAAACTCACATCCTGGTATTTCCGTTATTTATTTTGCCATGTTTTAATTCATCTTATTCACTAGATATATATATATATATATATATATATATATATACCTAAAGACCTTTCAAAATATTTAAGATTTATTCATTCTGTTATCGTCAATGTTGTTTATTGCATTTTGATGATCGGTAAAATGAAAATAAGGAAAAACATTTCCTTAATTGTATGGAGGAAGGAATACGATGCTTTGCCTGATAATTTTTCAAAATTAACATTTAATTATGAATTATATATAACATTACAAGATGTTCCGCATGATAAATTTTCTTTCCAACATCCTTATGATGTGTCTGAATAATGTATACTGCAATTTGAAACGGCAGAAGATCGATTGAGTCTTTCATGTAATAAATGTTGATTATTTGTATAACAGACATGGTTTTATTCCATATAAAATGTAAACTTGTCGACATCAACCAGCGGCCGACCGGCTGTGAATGCAACACGCTCTTGTTATCAAATATACATAAAAGTTTGTAGATTGTAGATATACTTTTTAGAGTCCCAGACTGAAAGGAAGAAGACCATAAAGTGATGATTCCTGGCTCGTAAACGTCAACACATTATCGTTGTCGGTTACTGAAGCTTTCAAATTCTTTCTGACGTCACACAAAACAAAGATTTTTCGGGTGTTACAACGAGTAATAATTTTCATATTTTTTGTTCAAGAAATACTTAAGACATAAAAAATATCAACATCATGTGTTTATGGTCAATAAATGGACCAATTAATGAAACATATACGATATTTTATTGCTTTTTACTTCGAATTTAATGTTAGAAACTTTTATGGGTAATTTTCTCAAATGGATACCGAGAAAATGCATACATACAATAATGTTTGGCTGTGGTAATCTCATGCCCATATCGGAACATTGCTACCAGAGAAGTTTATACATTTCAGAGACCCATTCCAACGCCATTAAATCCAATTATCTTTAATGTACAAAAATAATAAAGTAAAAATAAAAATCAATTAGGAATCAAATCCAATAATGTTACAATGGGAAATTTACATATACATTTACAATACACTGTTAATATATATATATTAATATAGTTACCAAGTTTTAATTCACATTCTCTGCAATAATTAAACCATGCAATATTGCAACCTTCAATAGTTTATTTGTTTGTTTGTTTACCTGTTATGTGTTTACTCTAGGTGTTTAGAGGTGGAACATCGAGCCAGATTGTTATTTATCATGACTGACAATTGTTGTGTAGTTCTTACCACCGATTATTTGTGCTATTTATTTCAATGTGGCAATCAGAGAAGTACAGCTCTAGTCGAAATGTAGGGGTGATGCTGTGTGTTATTGTAATCATCATCAATGCGGAAAATTACATCTAGTGATTTCTTTGAAGTCGATACTCAGATGTGTTATTAGTGTGTTTCTTTTTTCAATTTTTGTACGTAATTAACCCTTTCAAAGCGATATACAATCTTCTGGGATCTAAAAGCCGTTATTCCTTATTTTTTTCTTACGATAAATATATCTACTACAAAGGAGAAAAATTCACATCCAATAGTATTTACACGTATAATGTAAGCCCACAGTCTGTCGTAGATCATACGAGATGGCAAACATAATACTTCAGAACTGTTGAGAATTAATAAATTGTGTCGTAAAAAGGAGAAATGATATATGCTCTGTTGATTTTATCAAATGCGATCAGATGGATAAAAAAGTCTTTGTAATAATGATACGGATATCGAAAATTTATATTCAGGATTTTCGTACAGTGCGGATGCGACCACAAACACGCACCTTTTACATCCAATCTTTCCTAAATCGAGATTTATAATTTCCATTTAATTTTATTTATGTTGCTTTTTGTCGGGTATGGCCACGATTTCGATGCGGTAGATTTACATGATAAATATTCTGAGCATTTACAGTCTGTATTATATCTGACATGAACCTTTCAAAGATATTCATGGATCACCCATCACCCTACTCGCAACATAGCTATATAAATGCATAGATCTAATGGCGAAAATAGAAATATTTCTCGATAGAAGTCGCGCGAAAGATAAAATGGGGTCTTGCATGTTTAAGTCCTTTATTTGATATTTTTCATCACCATGGATTTTCCCGTATGATGGAATTATTATTTCACTGAAACAATATTATGTTCAGCCAGCTAAAACATTAAACGAAATTCGAGAGTTTTTCTCACAGCAGGGACACGGTCATGGAAATGTTTTCTGTCTGGGAAGGGGTGACAAATGTCTCTAGCAAAGAAGCTAACTGTCATGGTGCAAGAAAAATATAGTGTTTTCGTTAATTTCTCTAGTTAAAGACACATCAATTCAGACCAATTAGTCTATCGTGTTTTCTTAGTGGTAATACAGGGATGGAAATTTACTTCAAACCAACCGAGTCACGTAGTACAGCTTGTTTAATACTCTTTCAAGATCTGAAAATGTCAGTACCATCCGGGAACACTTGTGCCTAATAAATTTTAGAAAACTTTAAGTTTCGTTACACATCATGTCCCGTGATGCCTCGCTTTGACGCTTTCTAATTAGTTCTCGATGTTAATGATCCTGTTTATGTTTAGCACTGTAAATATCCAAATTAACAAAATGATTTGCATACCGCCGCGTTCGAATGCAGACTGATTACTGAAGTGAGTGACAGCGCCATTAAGAAAGATATCAAAACCTCTGATCAGCCTTACGTAATTCCGTGGGTCAGTATTTTGACGTCTCTACTACACGCCAGTACTGTCAAGCCACGATCGCCTGCTGATAAAGCGAGGGTTTTTAACAGATATTCTGGAGAAATAAACCTCCGGGGACCGATAATTATTTTGGTTAACAGGGGAAATTTTTATTGTGTGTATAATTTGGCAGTTACATACACAAACAGCGGATAGTTTACATAATTACTGTCTCATTTTACTATCAAATACGTTGGTCTAATCCTAATGAAAATGACACTTTCAGGGAGAAAAAAAGAAATGGCGAATTACTGTTGGCAAGATATAACAGAATTATAACGATAGTCATGAAAATACTGATATATTTGGAAAAGAAAAGATAATAACTGATCTCTTCATGCCTCTTGTCTTCATCTGTTCAACATTAAAATTATCATAGTTAAGCTTATTTACATGGTATTGTTATTTTACAATCAACAGACAAACTTACATCGGTTGTAATTTTTCCTAACCCTATCTTCAGGCCAGATTTATATACATTTATTCAGTTTTTGTTTAAAATATCGATTGTATCGGCATTCCGTTGCGAATATCTTTATCCAGATCTGGTATGCCCTGGTGTACTTTTTGCATGCTACTAGATATTGTTGGTCGTATTAATAGAGTAAACCCCGCGGCTTACATGTCTGCTTTTTTCAAATTTACATAACAAACATAAATTTTGACGGCAAAATTGTTAAGACAATCAAATCAAGTTTGGTGTACATTGAATTGCAATGTAAAATGTGTAAAATATATGGTATGTAGACGTGTAACATAGAAAAATAACACCATTTTGTTGTTAATGCGGTGTTTTTGAACACAAAAAATTACCCACCAATAAAACGGAATCTTTGATATTCAAAGATTTACCCTACTGTTTAAGTGAGAGACAATTAAACTAGCCATGTTTATGAATGAAAAGCAAAACGAATATTTTAAAGAAATAAATAAACATAAAAGAAACAAAATTATTCTGTAACAGTGAAAGCAATAAAACCGGCTAAGCAAAACAGACTATCGAAAATATTGATGATGATGATGATGATGATGATGATGATGATGTGATGATGATGGTCATGATGATGATAATGATGGTGATGATTGTCATTTTTATAATAATAATAATAATAATAATAATAATAATAAACAAATATATATCAAACGAAAAACAAATATAGTCTATCAAATAAAAAAAAAACACTTATGAAAGTCATTATCTATAATATAATGATAAAAACAATCAGACTTCGTTTGGAAACAATAAAATATACCTTAAAGAGTAATCTATATATGATTCTATACAGAAATATGAGAGATTATAATTTGGTCTATATCCTCAAATACAACCAGGTTCGAGTTTGACTGTTTGTGTGACCGTAAAGACCTCATATTGCAAAAAGTGTAAAACTGATATATATTATACATTTGAACACCACGAATTTGACTGTCTGAAAGTGGTCTGATTAGCGAGGTGGTTTCTTATGTGAGGGTCTGGACTCATTTAATATTTATTTAGAACTTCGCAAGAGATTGAATATTTGTGGTCTTGTGTGCGGGTGTGGGTAATCCATCATTTTATATCACAAAATCATAAAAGACATAATATATTAAACTGAAAAAAAATCTTGGATCCATCTCTTTTCTTCGCCTGTCCTGTTGATTGCAAAGTTTTTGTCCAGCTATTGGTATGGTTTTCACGCGGATAGGCAGACAGACATATTTTATTGCACTTTATGTGATGGAGTAATAATTAAGATGTAAAATGACAAATATATGCGATTGTTAGTAGCGACAAGACGTCGTTACTGATCAGGGTTGTAAGTGATCATTACTAAGAGTCAATCAACATCACAGCGATCTCAACCACCAAGTATCACAACAATTTACGTATAAACAGATCTATGTCATTATAAATGGACAGCTCTTCCACACCACAAATTACTCATGTCTGTCCAACGACCTATCAATTCCCCAACTGATTTTCAGCTAGATCATATTTTATAAGTCATGTATGTCAGCCACTTATCCCGGCTGGTGATGTCTATGTAAGACGAATGCTCATCTCAAATCATGCCTGCTCGATATAGTAAAATCCATATAACTTGGCGGGATAGAGTCGTGTGAACCCTTTCTTGACCTGGACGAGTTTAAAGTTTTGGTAACAACGCATAAATGAGTAACCGTTCCTACTTGTAATATTATAAGAAAGTATCCGGTGAGAAATAAAACGTTTTCCCCGTGCAGCTTGACATAAGCGAAGAGTGAGTAGAATCATCCGTATGATAATCAAAAGGTTACTCAGCTCCGCCATCTTACGATAGTCGGACAAAACCAGTAGTGTAGGACTAATTGAGTCCCTCCGCATTCCACAAGAGGGCGCCATCATACATATAGTTTTTACATTTGTTATATCATTATTTTTGTGAATTTATATTGCACACTTTTTAGTATACATTATTGTATGAAAGCTATCCGACTTTCGTCATGATATGGGGAGGGGGTGCACAGCGACATTAAATGGACCACGTGGCCATGTCAATATATTCAGTATTAATTACACGTATTGCACCTAATTCCCTCATAAAATTCATCTCGCTTAAGTATCTTTCTATATCCAACTGCTTAAGAATATCGATTCCGACTTTCAAAGAGTAAAAACAAATTTGGTTTATTCGAGTTCTATTATATGCATATATCAGAATCGGATGGTAAAAACTTTCATTCTTTCACGGCGGTGTGTGGTCGATCGACGAGGGATGCTTACTCATCCGTGGCACCTGATCCCATCATTATAATTACAGAGGTTCGTATCTGTCCAGTTTTCTTCTGATTTGTTAATTGTCTCATGAATCTTCTTTCGATTAATACACGTTGGTATCTATGATTTTTTTATTAAGTTAGAATGTTAGGTTATGGAAATCAGATCTAACGTAGAGTCAATGTGAACGGTAACAAAATTGTCCAAACTACGTCGTTAAAATACAAAAACATTGGTAAATATATTAAGCTTAGATACGAATCTGAATTCGTCGATGTCAAAGTACTTTAACCTAGCATTTTCACCACCTCGTGTGCAATCAGAACTCAAAATTTCACATCGTAGACCTTCACATACGTAACCTTGCTACAGGTTTAAATAAAGGGTAAAGAAATGGCGAATTGGCTTGAATTGAAAAAACGAGTATATAAACTGCACTCCGGGTCTCCTTAAGCAAGCATCAATAAGACCATCACCTAGAAAAGCAATCCTAGGCGGAAATAAGAGGATGTATAGAATAACACAAAGAAAATGAACAATAAGGAAATGAAAATTCCAAGAAAATAATCATTAGTGGAAACAAATTATTGTGAATAGTTAAAAAACATGATTGTACCTTCCATCTTATTTAACAAGTGATTGCTGTATGATTGAGATCGGAGATGATGATGATGATGATGATGATGATGATGATGACGAATTAGGCCATTATCTTTTATTCATACGTAAAAGTAAAAGTAAAACTGTTATAGAAGTTTATGTGTATGTAAGTCGTTTGTTGTGTTTGGACTTTGAAAAGAATTTCACTATCAATGATTCGGGTGTAGGCATAGCGGGTGTCATTTGTTTGATCTGGCGGGGGATATTGTTAGATATGGGTTAACATCTGGGTCTGGGTGAGTTGGGATGATATTTGGGCCTTGCGCTACGGTAGGGTATTTGGGAGGGGTCTGGGGGCGGGGGCGGTGTGTTAATCTCGGGCATTTCGGGTGTTTTGGGATTCTCAGGCAATTTGACCGCCCTCGTCAGTCTTATGTGTGTGTGTGTGTGTCTGGTGTGTGTGTGTGTGTGTGGTTGTGTGGGGTGGGGTGTAGGAGGTGGGTGTTGGGGGTTGTGTTGAGGGAGTTGCGGGGTGTGGGTAGGGGGGTTGGGGGGGGGGGTGGGTGTTGAGTGGGGGGGGGGGTGGTGGCGGTGTGGGGTGTTCGATGGGGGGGTGGGGGTGGTTGTGGTGGTCGATGTGGGGGTGGGTGTGTGTGGGTGGGGTTTGGTGGTGGTTGGTGGTGCGTTGGGTGTGGGAGGGTTACGGCGTGGGGTGGGTGGTGTGGGGATGGTTGGGGTTCGTTTATGGTTGTGGGGGGTGGGTGGTGTGAGGATTGAGTGGGGTGGGTTGAGGGGCATTGGGTGGAGGTGGAGTGTTGGGGTGGGTGGGATGGGGGTGGGTGGGTTGTGTGGGGGTGGGGTTTGGGGGAGGAGGGGGGTTGTGTGTTGGTGGGTGTGGGGGGTCGTAGTGTGTGTGGTGGGGGGTGTCGGGTCGGTGAGATGTGGGTTTGGGTGGGTGGGTGTTGTGGGGGGGTTGTGGGCGTGGGAGAGGGGGGTGTGGTGGGTTGGGGGGTTGGGTGGGGGTTGTCGGGTGTGTGTGTGGGTGTGTGTTGGAGACGCTGTTGGTGCTGGGGGGGGCGTGGGAATGGGTGTGTAGGGGGTTGTGGGGGGTTGGGGGTTGTTGGTGGGTTGAGGGGTGGGGTGGTGGGGGGGGGTGGGGTTGGGGTGGTGGTTGGGGATGTTGGGGGGTGGTGTGGTTTAGTCTGGTGTGGTTGTTGGTGTGTGGTGGGGTGGGTGGGGGGGGAGGGGTGCGTATGGATGTGGGCGTGGGTGGTTGTGGTGTGGGGAGTGGGTTGGGGGCGTAGGGGGGGTGTGTGGTTGGAGGGGGTGTGGTGGGGTGTGTGGTTTGGATGGGGTAGTAGGGGGGTGGGGTTGTTGGGTGTTGGGGGTGACAGGTGGCGGGTGTGTGTGAGGTGGGGGTTGTGAGTTGGGGGGTGTAGAGGGGGGGGGGTGTGGAAGTTGGGTGGTTGGTGTGGGGGTGGCGCGGTGTGAGGGTTGGGTTGTGTTGCTGGGGGGCGTGGTGGGAGGAGGTGTGGGGTGTGTGTGGTGGGGGGTGGGGTGGTGTGTGGTTGATCGTGTTTGTGGGTGTGGTGGGTGGGTGTGTCGTGTGGGTGGGGTTGTGTTGAGGGTGGGGTGGGTTGGGTTGCTGTGTTGGCTGTTGTTTTATGGATGGTGGGTTGTGTGGGACACTGTGGGGCTGTGTTGAGTGGGGAGGGGGGTTGTGGTGGTGTTTTGTGGGGGGGGGGTGGGGGGGGGGGTGTGTGGTGAGTGGGTGTACGTGGTGGGGTGGGGGGGTGTGGGATGTGGGGGTGTTAGGGGAGTGGTGAGGGGGTGGGGGGAGGGGGGGGGGTGGGGTGTGAGTGGTGGGGGGGTTTTGGGTGGGTTGGTGGGGGGGGGGTGGTGGGCGGTGGTGGGGGGGGGGGTGCGGTGGGTGTGGGGTTGGGGTGTGGAGTAGGAGGTGGGGTTGGTGCGTGGTGGGTTGTTTGTGATTGGGGTGGGGGGCGTTAGTGGTGTTTGGTGGATGGGTGGGGGGTTGGTTGGGTGGGTAGCGTTGGTGTTTGTTGTGAGTGGTGGCTGGGGGTGGGGGGGGTGGGGTGTGTTGGTGGGGGGTGTGAGTGGTGGTGGTGGTGTGTGGGGGTTGGGGGGGGGGTGGTGGGGTGGTGGGTGTGGGTGGGGGGGGTGTTGGGGTTAGTGGGTGTCGAAGGTCGTGTGTGTGGGGTAGGGGGGGTGTGGTGTTGTGTGGGGGTGGGGGGGTGGGGGGTGTGGTGTGGGTGGGTGGGGGGGGGGAGTGGTGGGGGTGGGTGGGTGGTGTGTGTGCGTGGGGTGGGTGTGGGGGGTTTTGTGGGTGTGTTTGGTTGGGGGTTGGGGTTGTTAGGGGGGTGTTGGTGGGGGTGGTGGTTCGGTTGTGGTCCGTTGTGGGGGGGTGGGTTGGATTGTGTGGGTGGTGGGTGGTGGTGGGGGTGTGAGGGGGTACGGGGTGCGTGGGTTGGGTGCAGGGGGTGGTGGGGGTGTGGGTGTTGGTGTGTTTGGGGGGGGGGCGATGGTGGGTTGTGGTGGTGGGATTGGGTTTGGGTTGTGGGGTTTGGTGATGGTGGTGGGGGGTTGTGTCTGAGGGGTGGTGTGTGGGGTCGGGGGGTTTGGAGCTTGATGGGGTGTTGGGTGTGGAGGTGTGTGTTTGGGGGTTGTGGTGGGTGGGGTGTGGGTTTAGGGTGTGGGTGGGGGTGGTGTTGTGTGTGTGGGGGGTAGGGTGGGTGTTGTGGGGGTTGTGGTGGGTTTGGTCTGGTTGCTGAGGTGTTGGGTGTGTGGGGGATTGTGGGTATGGTTATGTGGGTTGGTGGGGTATTAGTGGGGTGTGTTGGGGGGAGGGGTGTGTGGGGAGGGTGTGGTGGTTGTGTCTGGTGGGGGTTGGTGCGGTGAGTAGACGTGGGTGGTGGGTGGTGGGGTTGGGGTGGGAGCCCGGTTGGGGGGTTGGTAGGTTGGGTGTGTGGTGGTGGGGTGTTGGGGGAGTTTTGCCGAGGTTGGGTTTTGGTGTGGGATGGTGGTCGAAGGGGGGGTGTGTGGTGGGGGTGGGGTTGGGGGGTTGGGATGGTTGGAGGTTTGGCTGGTGTTGGGGGGGTGGGTGGGAGGGAGTTGTGGTGAGTGGTGTGGGGGGTGTGCTGTGTTGGGTGTTGGGGGGGGATGGTCTGTGGTGTGGTGTGGGTGTTTGTGGGGGGATGTGGAGGGTGTGTGGGGGGTGGTGGTGGGGGGGTGAGGTTGTGTTGTGGGGGGGGGGGGTGGGGGGTTGGGTGGTGTTGGGGTGGGGGTGATGGGATGGTGTTGTTGTTTGTGTGGTGTGGGGGTTGGGCAGTCGGGCAGGTGGTGTTGGGGTGTGGTGGTTGTGGGGGTGGAGTTGGGGTGGGTGTGGGGTGGGTTGTGTGCGTGGTTGGGTGGGGAGTGGTGTGTGGTTGTGGGTTGTGTGGTGAAGTGTTGGGTGTTGGGTTTGTGGGGTGGGAGTGTGGGGGGTGGGGGGAGGGGCTGGTTGGGGTTTGTGTTGGGTGGGAGGAGGGGTGAGGGGGTGGTGGTGGGTGTTGGGGGTGGGGTGCTGGTGTGGGTTGTCGGGTGGGTTGTTGGAGTTTTTTGTGGGGGGTGGGGGTTGGGGGAGGAGAGGGGGGGAGAGGGTGTGGGTGGGGGTTGTGGCGGGTGGTGTGGGGGGTGAGGTGGGTGGTGTGGGTATGGTGAGTTGGTGGGAGGTGGGTCGTGTTTGGACGTGGGTGTGGGGTGGGTGTGTTGTGGTTGGTGAGGTGGGGGTTGGGGTGTGAGGGGGGTGGGGCGTGTTAGGGTGGGGGTGTGGTGTGTGGTGGGTGAGATGGTGGGTGGGGTTTGGTGGGGTGGATGGGGGGGGTGGTGGGGGTGTGGTTTGTGGTGGGTGGAGGTGAGTTGTGGTTCGTGGGGTCGGTTGGTGTGGGGGGGGTGGGGGGTTGTGTTGGGCGTTGTGGGCTACTCAATGGGTGGGGGGTGTGGCGGGTGGAGGTGGGGTGGTGGTAGTTTTGGTGGGTGTGTGGGTGGGTTGTGGTGTTTTTGGTTGGGAGTGTGGGGTGATTGAGGTGTCGTGTGTGTGGGGTGGGGTGTGCGTGGGTGGGGGTGGTTGTGGTTGAGTGAGGGGGCTGGGGGTTGTGTGGGGGGTTAGGCGTTTGCTGTGTTCGGGGGTGTGGTGGTGGTGGTCGAGTGGTTTTTTTGGTGGGTGGGGGGGTGTGGGGGTTTTTGTGGTGGTGGGGCTTGTGCTGGGGTGGTTGGTGGGTGGGGGTAGTTCGGTGGGGGGAAGTTGTGGTATGGGTGTGGGTGGTGGGTTGTTGGTGTGAGTTCAGTGGTGTGTGGGGGGGGTTGGGGGGGGGTGGGGGGGGTTGGGTGGGGTGTTGGGTTGTGGGGGAGGGTGGTTGTGTGTGGTGGGGTATGTGGGGGGTGTGGTGTGTTGTGGTGAGGTTGGTGTTTTGGGGGGGTGGGGTTGGCGGGGGTCGTTGCGGTGGGGGGTGGGGGGGGTGTGGGTGGTTTTTGGGGTGTGTGGGGGGGGTTGGTTGGTGGGTGTGTTGTGAGGCTTGGGGGTGGGGGCGTGGTGGGGGGGGGTGGGGTGGGAGGGTGGGGTTTGGTTGGGAGTGGGGTGGGGGCGATGTGGTTCGGGGGTTAGTTGTGAAGGGGCTGGTTGGGGGGTGTTTTGTGTTTTATATTTTTATGTTTTTTTTTTTTGTTATTATATAGTGTTTGATTTTATTTAATAATTTAGTTAATTTTTTAGATTATTATATATGTTTCTTATGTTCAATTTTTTTTTTATTTTTGTTTTTAGTTTTGTTTATATTTTTTTTATTTTTTTTTGATAATATTATGTTTTAGTTAATTTGAGTTATGATTTTTATATAATATTTTTTTGTATTATTTTTTATTAGTTTGTATTATTTTATTTTAGTATAATTTATATATATTTTTTCTTATGATTATAGATTATGATTTTGTTCTTATTGATTTTGTTTTTTTATACATTTATTGTTTTATATACTTATTTAATATAGTGATTTTCTTTATTTTTATTTATTTATATTTAGTTTTTTTATTTTGACTTTTTAATTATATATAATTAGTTTTATCTTATATTTTATATGAATTTATATTAATTGATTTATTTTTTTAGTATTTATTTTTTATTTTGTAATAATTTTAGATATTTTTCATTGGTAGCAGTATTTTTCTCTTTTATTTTTTAATTATTTTTATTTTAGTTATTAATATATATTATTTATTTTTTTATATTTTTGTATATTTTGAATAAAATGTTTGTATTTTTATAAATTATTTTTTAATTTTATGAGTATGATATTTTTTGTATAGTTTAATTTACTAGTTATTTTTTATTATTATATTGTTTTAATTGTATAATTAGATTTTTTATATTTTTGATATTTATTTTTTTTATTATATTTTTAGTGTAGGTTGTAGATTTATTTTAAAGGTTTTATATTATTTATTTTGTGATAATTTTTTTATTATATTAAGATATAGTTGTTTTTTTTTTTATGTGTTTTTTAAGTGGTTTTTATGTTATGTTTGTATGTAGTAATTTCTTTTTTATTTTAGTTATTTTTCGTTAGTTTTTTTTATTTTATTTTTTTAATTATTTTGTAATTGTTTTTTTGATATTTTAAATGGTTTATTTTTGTTTTTTGGTGTTTTTTTTTTTTAGTATTTTTTGTATTTAGTTTGGTATGTTTTTGTATTTGCGTGTGGTGATTGGTGTTGAATGTGTTTTATTTTGCGTTTGTGTGTTGATTATAATGATATAAATTTTTATTAAAATAATATTTTTAGTAGGTTTTATTATATCTTTATTTGATTTAAATTATTTTATTTAATTTTAGTTTTATTTTATTTATTTCTTTAGTTAATTTTTTAGAATTAACTTATATATGGTATTTAATATTTTTATTATTTTTAAAATAAATTATTTATTTATTTTTTTTTATAGTATTTTTATGGTTTAATAGTAGTATTATATGATTTATTTTTATAAATTATAATTTATATTAGTCTTTTAGTTTTATTTTTTATATTTTTTTCTTTTTTTTTATTTATAATATTTTATATTAACTTTATTAGATAATTTAAATTAGACTTACGATTAGTTATTCGAATTTTATGATTTATATATTTATTTATTATTTTTTAACTATTTTATTATATATTTAAATTTATGTATTATATTCAAGTAATATTTTGTATTTTATAATTTAATTTAATTTTATTTTTATATTTATTTTATTTATTTATATTTAGTAGTATTCTTATAGTATTTAATATTTTTTAAATGTTTTATAGATTTTTTTTTATATAATATAAATAATATGAATCTATTTATTTTTTACTTATTATTTAATTTTTATTAGGATATAGTTGTGTAAATTGATTTTTTATTTTTTTTTTATATATTGATTAATTATTTTTTTTTTAGATACGTTATATTTTAGATTATATACTTATTTGATTTATTATTATTTATTATATTTTTATTTAATTATATTTTTTATTTTTTTTTATATTTTTTATTTTTATAATTATTTTATAATTATAGTTTATATCAGTTTTAAAATTATTGTTTTTTAGTCCTTATTGAGATATTTTATGTTATTTTAAATTTTTATTTTGTATTATTTTTGTTCTAAATATTTTTACTTTTATTTTAATTTAGAAATAATATTTAGATTTTTATTATATATTTATTTTTATCTTTTGAATAATTAATAATTTATATTATCTTATTTATATAAAATTAGTATTTTATTTTAAATACTTTTTTAATTTGTTTATTTTTTATTTATTCTTTAATTATTAGTTTTTTTATATATTTAATTAAATTTTTTTTGTTTTTATTAAGTATTTTGTTTCTTATTTTTATATTATCTCTTTATTTTTTTTTTTTTTAGTTATGTTTATATTTTTATTTTATATATATAGTTGGTTTATTTTTAAATTTAATTTTATTGATTTGATTTAATTTATTTTTAATATAATTTTTTTATTTATAAAATAATTATTTATTAATATATAGTGATTAATTAATTTATTTTTATTTTTGTTCTATTCTTTAAGCTAATAGTATTTTTTTATTTATCTTTATTTATTATATTTATATTTTCGTTTTATTTTAATATTTTTATTTTTATTTTAGATAATAAAATTTTTTATATATTTTTAATATTTTTTAGTAATATTTCTTATTCTTATTTTTTTTTTTTTGAATTATTATAATTATTATTTTTATTTTAATATTATATTGTTATTTTTAGATTGATTTATATTTTGGATTTTTAGATTTTTTAGAATTTTGTTTTTTAGATATTATTATTCATATTTATCTAGAGTGTTATTTTTTATATTAAGATATTTAATATATAATTATTTTATTATTTTTTTTACTATTTTTTATTATTTATTAGATTATTATTTTTTTAATATTAATATTTTATGAAGTATTATTATTGTTATTTATATGGTTAGTAATTAATTAGTTTATTTATTTTTTGAATTATATATTTTAATATTCTTTTGTTTTTTTTAATATTTTTTATTATTTTTTTTTATTATATATTTTATTTTGTGTTTTTATAATTATTTTTAGTATATTTTTTTGTTATTATAGTTGATTATTGAATTTTTATTTTTTTATATTATTTAAATTTTTTTATATGTTTTATTATGATTTATAATGATTAGTTGTTTTGTAATATTTTTATGTATTAGAAATATTATATTCTTATTTATTTTTTTTTTTTTTTTTATATGAATATATATTACTTTAAAATTTACTTTAATTTTTTATTTATATTTTGATTTATTTAGATATTAATAGTGTTTTTTTTTTATTAATATTTCTTTAAGTTATTATTTTTTAATTTTTTTTTTGTTTTTAATTTTTTTATTTTAATATGATTTTTTAACTAATATATATTATTTTTATTTATTGTATAGATAATTTAATTTGATATTTAGTAAATTTGATATTATGATATTATTTTTTTTTTATTTTATTATTTTATTTTATTGTTAAGATTAATATATAGTTTTATTTTATTTATTTTTAGTAATAGATTTATTTCATTTTATTAATTATTTTTTTAGATTTTTACATTATTTATTCTTTAGATTATTTTTTTATTTATTGGTTTTTTTAATTTTACAATAATAGAATTTTATATTTGTTTTTTTTTTTTATTAGTTTTATTTTTTTGATTATATTTTAGTATTTTTATATATATGAGATTTATTTTTAGATTATATATATTTTTCTTTTTATTATTTTTTTAATTTTGATTTTTATATTTTTAGATTCATTTTTTTTTTTTTATTTTTTTTTTTTTTATTTCTTATGTTTTTATTAGTATTATATGATGTTTATTTTATAGTTTTTTTTATTATATTTATATATTAATATTATATTTTTAATATATTTTTTTTTTATAATTTATTTATTTTATTTTATATATTTATATTATATTTATAATGAATTTTTTTAATAAATAATTTATTGAATTAAATACTTTATTTTAGTATGCTAGTTTTATGTTTTTAGTAATTTTTATTTTAGTTTATTATATTTTTTTTTATTATTTATATTTTGAAATTTTTAGATTATTTATTTATTTTTATAAGATATAATTAGTATTTTATTTATTATGTTATTAGAATATTATATAATTTCTAATTTTTTTTTATTATAAATATTTTGTATTTTATTTTAAGTATTAATTTTATCATATATTTATTAGGTTAGGTATAGTTATTAGTCTTAGATTTTAAATTAAGAATTAATTTACTATTTTAAAAAATTATCTTATATATTTATATTTTTAGATTTAATTATTTTTTTTTTCAATGTGTTATATTATTTTTTTTAGTAATATTTTATTATTAATATTTAAATTATTTTTTTTTTACTAGTATTTATTATTTTTTTATTATATAGATATATATATAATTTTATTGATTTTTTAAATTTATTGATTTTTTTTATTAGTTTTATTTCTTTAGTTTTTTTAGTAATATTTTTCATTTATAACGTTTTTATTATATATTTTATTTTTTATTTCATTATTATTTAATATACTTAGAATTATATATTTATTAGATGTAGTTGATTTTTTTTATTTAGTTATTTAGATGGATTTTTTTAATTATTTATTATAATAAGAGGTTATTTAAGAGCTATATTTTTCAGTGTTTTTATATTAAGTTAGTATTTATTTTTTTTGAATATTTTATTTTTTTATTTTTATTTTTATATTTTTTTATGCATTAGTTTATTATATTTTTATTTTTTTTTTTTTTATTATATTTACTTTATTAATTTAATTTTATTTATAATATAAGAAATATTTTTTTAATTATGTTTTTATTATATTATTTTTATTTTATTTATTTATAATATTTATTATTTTTTTTTTATTTTAGGATTTTTTTTAGACTATAATTTTACTTATTATTTTTATATATATGATATTTCTATTATTATTTTTATTTATTTCTATTTTATTATTTATTTTTTTTAGTTAAATTTTTATTTTTTTTTTTTTTTTTTATAATTTTAATTATATATTATTTTCAATGTTTTTATTTTTTATTATTTTATATATATTGGAGAATGTTAATTAGATTGAATTTAGCTTTTATTGTTATTAGACTTTTATTTTTATTATTGTTAATTTTTTTTATTAATATTTATAATTATTTATTAGTTTATATATTTTTGTATTTTTATAATTATTATTATTTTTATTTTATTTTTTTATTTTTTTTATTTATATTTTTAGATTATAACTTTTAATTAATATAAAAATATTTATAATTAAATTATTTTTTTTTTAATTTATTTTTTAATTTGTTATTTTATAGTTTTTTTTTATAGATTGTATAATTTAGATTTTTTATGTTTTAATTAATCTTTTTAATTTTGATTTAATTATAGTTTTTTATTTTTTTTTTTTTAATTGTTATATTAGATTATATTATTAGTTTTTGTATAAATTAATATTTTTCAATTATTTTTTTATTTTATATCTTTTTATTTTTATGTTAAGATAAAATTTTATTTTTATTTTTTGGATAATTTGATTGGGATTTTTTAGGAATATATTTTTTTTTTTTTATAGTTCTTATTTTATTTATTATTTTTTTATTATTATATAGTTGTGATTTAATATTATTTATTTAGTATAATATATTATAATAGTATAAAATTTTAGATTATTTTTATTTTTTTTAGCGTTTTTAGTTTAGTTTTTTTTTAATTTAGTGTATTATATATTTATTTATTATATATTTTATTATTTTTTTTATTTTTATTTAAAAATTTAAATTTAAGTTTATCTTAATTTTATTGATATTATAAATTATAATTTTTAATTTATTATTTATATCTATTATAATTAGAAATTTTATATTTTTTATCTTAGTATTAATTGACATTTATTTTATTAAAATATTATATTAGTAATTTATAAAATTTCTTTATATATATAGTTTATATAGTTCTTATTATAATTAATTTATTTAATATATTTGTTCTTAATATTTTTTTTTAATTTAATATTTCTTATATTTAAATGATTATTATATATTAGATTATTATTTATTTATTAGATTTTTATATTATTATTAGAATTATTTGAATTATTTCTTTTTTTTTTATTTTATTTTTATATAGTATTTCATATTTTGTTATTTATTTCTTTATTTATTTAAATAGATATATTTAATTAGAATATTTAGTATATTAATATTATTAAAGATTTTGTATTTTTTTTTATTTCATTTATTAATATTCTAAATTTTATATATTTTTTATTTTTTACTTTATTTTTTATATTTATAGTATTATTATTATTATTTTTCGTATTTCTATATATATTTTTGTTTTTAAATATATTATTATTTATCTTATTTAGAATTATTTTTAATTATACTATTTTATTTTTTATTTAGGTTAATTTTTTAATATAAATTTTATAATTTATTATTTATTTATTTATTTAATTATATTTTTTTTTAATTTTGATTTTATTTATTTTATAATTTATATATTATTATAGATTATTTTTAGATATTTTTTATTATTTTTTTTTCAGTATTTTAATTTTTTAGTGTAATTTAGTATTTTATTTTATTATATTATTTGATTATTTCTTTTAAATATTTTAAATAGATTTTGAAGTTTTTTATTGATTATACATTTTCTTTTTTTTATATCTTTATTATTTTTTTAGTTTTTATTAGTTTTTTTTATTTATTAGAATAGTTTATTATATTTTTTTTATTATGATTTTGAATTCTAGGTTTTTATTTTTTATTATTTTTTCGTTTTATGATTTTTTATTATTGATTAGATTTATTTATATCCTATTATGATATTAAATTTGTTTTATTTTTCTACAATTTTATTTTTAATATATCTTTTTTATTTTTAGATTTGTTTTATTAGGATATTTTTAGTTTAGTGATATTTATAATATTAAAATTTATTCATATTATTAGTATCTTTAATTTATATTTTTTTTATTCTTAATTAGTTATTAGAATATATATATAATTAATATTTTTAAGTGGTTTAATTTTATTTATTTTTTTTTTTTTTTTAAATTTTATTAATTTTTTTTTTTTATAATTTATTTAAATTTAGTATTCTCTTTTTTTCTTTGTTTTTAGAAAATTTTTTATTATTATATTATATTAATTTTTATTAGAATATATTTATATTTTTAATTTTGTAGTTTATAGCTTTTAATTTATTTATGTATTAATATTATTTTTTTATTATATTATAATTTTTTTTTTAAATAAATAGAGTTTTATGTTTATTTTTTTAGTAGTTTTATAATTTTGAATAGTATTATATTAATTTTCTATTCTAATTTATTTATTAATATTTTATTTTTTTGTATTATTTTATTTTTATTATTTTATTATTAAATTCTATTATCATTTATTATTATCTATTTTTTTTATTTTTATAATTTTTAATTAAAGTTTTTTCTTTATTATTTTTATTATTGAATTTTTATATCAATTTTTTTTTATATCTTTTTATTTAGAATTTAGGATTATTTTTTTATTTTTTTTTGATTTATTTTTTACTTTTTTTTATTTATTATTTTTTATATATTTTTTTTTTATTTTTATATTTTTATTTTTATAGTATTATTTGTTATATTTAGATATTTATTTTAATTTTTTATATAGCTTTTATAATTAATGTTTATATTATATATATTCTTTTTCTTTAGAATATATATTTATGTTATTATTGTTTGATTGTTCTTATATAGATAATATTGTTATTTTTTGATTTCAAAATAATTTTTTAAAATTTAGATTTTTTTTCTAATTGGAGATTTATAATAGTTTTAATTACATTTGTTTCTTTTTAGATTATATTTGAATTAGATTATTATTTTTTCAATTAGATCTTTTATAGTTAGTTTAATTTTGATTGATTTAGCAAATATAGATGTTATATTATTTGTTTGATATTTTTAGATTTTATAGAATATTTATTTTATTATATTTTTATATTTTGATTTATTTAAATTATTATTATTTTATTAGTATATTTTATATTTTATAGAATTATAATTATATTTTACTTCTTATATGAATTTTAATATTTTAGATTTTCTTATTTTAGATTAATGTTATTTTTTTTTTTTTATTTATTTATAACTTATTTCTTTCTGTTTTATATAGATAATTATTGTAAGATTATTAGTTTTCTTTTTTTTAAATTTTTTATTTAATTTTTTATAATATTTTTATTATTATTTTAATTATTTAGTAATTTATTATTATTTTTTTTATTAATTTTATTTTTTTTTTTATTTTTTATATATTTTAATATTATTTATTTTTTTATTATATTATTTATCTATAATATAGTTTTATTTTTTATTAGTTTCTTAGTTTTTTTTTATTTTTTTTTTTTATTATTTTTTAGTAAGTTTTTTTTTTATTTATATTTTATTAATTTTTTAGGATTATTTTTTACGTTTTTATATAGTGAGTTTGTTAGTTTTTATATAGTTTTTTTTTTATTTTTTATTTTTTGTTTTTTTTAGAATTATTTTTTTTTTTTTTTTATTTTTTTGTATTTTATTTTTTATAGTTATATTATAGTTTGTTTTATTTATAATTTTTATTTTTTTTTATTTTAATTTTTTTTAGTTTATTTATATTATAGATTTTATTTTGTTGTATTTTTATATTACTAATTATATATTTTAATTTAGTTTTATTTTTAGTTTTTTATTATTGATGTTATTTAGTTATTATTATTTTTACTTCTTTATTTTTTTTTTTAGTTTTTATTTTATATTAAGTTTTTATTTTTCTTTTTTTCTTTATTATTTTTATATATATCATTAGATAATTTTTACTAGATTTTTTATATTTAGTATTTTTGATTTTAGTTTTTATTAAATATTTCTATTTATATTATATTACTTTTATTTATTCTATTACATTTTTATTAAGTTATTTTTATTTGTTTTTAGTATTGTTATATTTTTTTTTTTTTTTTTATTTTAGGTTTTTGTTAATTAGTTAGTTTATTTAAAATTTTTTTTTATTTTATAATTTTTAGATTTTTATTATTAGTTTTTATTTTTAGTTTAGTTTTTTATATATTAGGGGGGGTATTTTTTTTTTATTTATTTAGAATTCTTAGATTTTTTTTTATGTTATTTTAGATTATATTTTTGTTTTTTTTTTTTTAGTTTTTTTTATTTTTTTTATATTTATATTTAATTTTCTAATTATATTTAATTTTATTTTTTTGTTTTTCTAGTTTATTTTAGATTCTTAGTAGTTTTGTATAGTTTTTTTTTATTTTTTATTTTTGTTTTGAATTATATTATTTAGTTTAGCTAGTAGTAATAATATATTTTTTATATATTAGTTTTGTTTTTTTTTTAGTTAGCTATCTTTTTTTAGATTTTTTTTATTTTTTTTTTATTTTATTTGTAATTTTTATTTTATCCTTTTAGTTTTTATTGTTTTTAATATTATTTTTAGTATGTGATAATTGAAATATTTGTATTTTTTTTTTTAATATATTATAGTTTTTTTTTATATAGATTTGTTTTTTATATTTTTGTTTATTTTTTATTTTTTTAGTTTTTTTATTGTAATTTTTTTTTTATTGTAATTATTTAATTATTTTTTTTTTAATTTATTTTTTATTTTTCTTTTTATAGATTTTTGTAGATAGTATATTTATAATTTTATTTTTTTTTTTTTTTAGGTTAGTTGTTTATTTTATTTTTACTAGTATTAGGATGATTTTAGATAGTAGCTAGTTTTATTATTTTAGTAGTTAGTATTATTTTTATTTTTCTTTATTTTTTGATTTTAGTTTTATTTTTTTATTATTAGGCTTAGTGTTTTTTATTTTAGTATTTATATAATTTTTTTTATTTTTTTTTTTTATATTTTATATTATTTATTTTATTTTATTTTTAGGTTATAGATAGTAATTTATATATATTATTTTTATTTTAGTTCTTTAGTAGATTTTTTTTTTTTTTATTTTTTAGTTTAGTTAGATCTTATTTTTTTTATGTATACTATATTTTTTTTTTTTATTATATTATATTTTTTTTTTTATTATAATAGTATATAGTATTATAGTTTATTATTTTTTTTATTTAGTACATATAGTTTTTTTAGATATCTAGTTTTCTTTTTAGTTAGTTTTTTATTTTATTAAGTTTTTATATTAATTTTAGATTATTTTTTTTTTTTTCATTTTTTTTTATTTATGATTTTTCTTTAGTAATAGATTATATTATTTTTTTTTTTTATTTTCTTATTTTTTTAATTTTTATTATATCTTATAGATTAATTATTTTTATTATTTAATTATTTAGATAGATTTTTTATTAATTTTTACTTAGGTATTTATTTTTTCTAAGGTTAGTAGGTATTTTTTTTTTTTATATTTAGTATGTTATTTTTATTATATTTGTATTTTGTTTTGATTATTTTTTTTATAGTTTTATTTTTATATTTTTTTTTTTTATAATTTATAGTTTTAGAGTTTGTATAGTTAGATATTAATTAGATTTTATAGTATTTATTTTTGTTATTTTATATTTAGTGTATTTTTTTATAAGTAGATATTTTTTTTTTTAGATAGTTTAATTTATATATATATAGTTGTATTTTTTTTTTTTGATTTTTATTTTTTTTTTGTTTTTAAATTTTTTTTATATAGATTTTTTTTAATAGATTTTTTTTTAGTTTTTTTGATTTTATTATTTGAAGTTTTTTTTTTTATTTATTTTTTAGTTTTTTTTTTTTTTTATTTCTATTATAATTAGTTTTTTTTATTTTTATTTTTTTTTTTTATTTTTCTTTTATTTTTTTATTATTATGATATTTATTTAGTTTGTTTTTTTTTTATTAATAGTTAGTTAGTTTTTTTTTTTGTTTATTGTTTTTAGTTTTTATTTTTGTTTTTCTATTTTTTTTTTTTTTTTTTTTATTTTTATTTAGTTTTTATTCTATTGTTTTTTGTTTTTTTTTATATTTAGTATTTGATTTATTAATAATGAATTTTTAAGTATTTATTTATATTTTTTTTTGTTTTTTTTAGATATTGATATTATTTTTTATAGTAAGTGTTTGTTTTATTTTATTTTTTCTAGTTTTTTTTTGTTTTAATAGTTATATTTTATTATTAGTATATGATTGTTTTTTTTTTATGTTATAGATTTTTTTTTAGTAGAATTTTTCTTTTTTTAATAATTAGTTTTTATTGATAGTATTTTTTGTTTTTTTTTTTATTTTTTTTTTAGAATTTATTATTATTAGATAATTTTTGAGTAGTTAGTTATTAGTTATTTTTGTAATAGTTATTGTAATTTAGTTTTTTTAGATTAATATTTGATTTTTTTTTTTATTATTTTGTTTGATTTTTTTTTTTTTTTTTATTTTTTTTTTTATTTTATTTAGTTTGTAATTTTATTTAGTATTATAGATTATAATTTATTTATTCTTTTTGTTTTCAGTTATTATTTTATTTTTTTTTATATTTTTATATTATAGGGGTTTTTTTTTTTTATTTATTTTTATTTTTATTTTTATTTCTTTATCTTTTTTTTTTAGTTATTATTCTTTTAATTTTATTTTTATGTTTTTAGTGATTATTATTTTGTTTTTTTTTTTATTTAGATATTTTTTAATTTTTTTTATATTTTTATTTTTAGTAGTTTATTTTTTTAATAGTTATTGTTAGTATTTTATGATTTATTTTTATTATTTAATTTTTTGTATAGTTTATTACTATTTTATTTTAGAATAGTTTCAAATATTTTTTTTAGTTTATTTATTTTTTATTTTTTTTTTTTTTTTGTCTTATTTTTATAATTTTATTAGTTTTTTAGTTTTTAATAATTTTTTTTTTTTAATAATTTTTTATTTTATTGTTTTTATAGATAGTTATTTTTTTTACATTTATTTAGTTTTTTTATTTATTTGATTTTTTTTTTTTTTTATTTTATTTTGAATAGATTTATTTTTTTCTTTTAGAATTTTGTTTTTAGTTCTTATTTTATTATAGAATAATTATTGTGTTTTATTTTAGTTTTTAGTTTCTTTTTTTATTTTTTATTATTTTATTGGTTTATTTTTTATTTTTTTATTTTTTAGTAGTTTTTTATATTATTTATTATTTTCTTTTTATATTAGTTATTTTTTTTTATTTTAATAAGTATTACTTTTTTTTAGTTTTATATAGTTTATTATTTTTTTTTTATTAGTTTTATTTTTTATTAGTTGATATTTTTTATTTTTGATTTATTTATTTTTATTTGTACGTAGATTTTTTGTTTTTTTTATTTTTTTTTATTTTATTTAGATTGTAGGATATTTTTTTTTTGTAGATTATATTTTGGATAGTGATTTTTTTAGTTTTTTATTTTTTAGTTATATTTTTATTAGTTTTTATTTTTTTTTTTTGTTTTCTTTAGAATAGTTCTAGTTTCTTAAGATTTTTTATAATAGTTTTTTTATTTAATTATAGATTTTATTATTTTTTTTTTATTATTATAGATTTTTTTTTATAGATTTTTGTTTTTTTTTTAGATGTTTTTTTTTATATTGATTTTAGAATAGTTAGTTTTTTTAGAATTTTTTTTTATTTAGGTATTATATATTATAATTTATTTAGAATTATATAGGATTTTTAATTTATTAGATTTTTTAGATTAGATTTGTTAGATTATATTGAGAGTTTTATTTATTAGTATTATTTTTATAGGTTTTTTCTATTTATTTTTTTGTATTTAGTTTTTTTTAGTTTTAGTTTAGATTTTTTTATTTTTTTAGTTTTTTATAGATTTTTTTATAGGATATATCTTTTTTTATATAGTTTAATTTTTTTTATTTTATTTTTATACATTTTTAGCTTTGTTTATATTTTTGTATTTTATTTTGTTAGTTTTTTTTTTATTTTTATTATATTTAATGATTCATATTTTTATTTTTTATGTTTGTTTTTTTATTTTTTTATTTTTTGATTTATATTTTATTTTATTTATAATTTTATATATTGTTTATATTTTTTTAGTTTTTTTTTATTCTTTATGTTATTATTTTTTTTTTTTATTTTTAGTGGTTTAGTTGTTTTATTATTTTTAGTATATAGTATTTAGTTTTTAGTTTATTTTTTTTTTTTTACAGATTTAGATAGATTTAATTTTTTTAGTTTTTTTTTTTTTTTTTTTTTATTATAGTTAGTAGTTGTTTTTAGTTATTTATTATTGATTTGTATTTATTTTTTTTTTTTTATTTTTTTTTCATTTTTTTTTATGTTTTTAGTTATTTTTTTTTTATTATTTTTTTTCTTTATATAGTTATTTTTTAGATTTGATTTAATATTTTTTATATAGTATATAGGATTTTTTTTTTTTTTTTATTTAGTTATATTTTTTATTTTTTATTTTTTATTTTAGTTTTGTAGTTTTTTATATATATTATTATTTTTTTTCTTTTTTTTCTTATTTTTTTTATTTTTTATTTTAGTTTATTAGTTTTTTTATTTTTTTAGTAGTTTTATAGTATTTTTTTATCTTTTTAAACTTTTAATATTTTTTTTAGATTTAGTTTTAGTTTTAGTTTTTTTTAGATAGTATTTTTTAATTATTATTTTTTTTAATTTATTTTTAGTTTTTTTTAGATTATTTTTTATTTAGTTATACATTTATAATTATAAATTTTAGATTTTATATTTTTTTTTATTTTAATTGATTAGGTTTTTATAGATTTATTTATTACATTTTTTTTGGGATATATTTGTTTTTTTTTATTATAGATTTAATTTTTATTTTTTTTTAATTTTTTTTATTTTATTTTGTTAGATTAAGTATTTTTGTTTTTTAGTTTATTTTATTTTATTTTATATTTTTATTTATTTTTGTTTTTTTTCGTTTTGTTAGAATTATTTTTTTTTATTTTTATTTATTATAGTTATTTTTTTCATTTTTATTTATTTTTTTTTTAATTTTTATTTTTTATATTTATTATAGCATTTTATTTTTATATTTTATTATAATTTAGTTTTAGTCTATTAGATTATTTATTTTAGATTTTGTTTAGAGTTTATTTAGTTTAAGTTATTTTTTTTTTAGTTTTTTATTAGTTTTTTATAGTAGTTTTTTTTATTTAGTTTAGTTTAATATATGTTTAATATTTTATTTTTTTATAAATTTTAGTTAGAATGTTATATATAGATTTTATTTTATTTATCTAGAATTTTTTTATTTTTATAGATTATTAGTTTTCTTTATATATTTTTTTTATTTTTTTTTATAGTATAGTGTTATTTTTATTAGTTTTTTTTTTTATTATTTTGTTATAGAATTATATTTTTATATTTTTTTATAATTAATAATTTTATATATTTAGAGTTTTTTAGGTTAATTTTTTTTTTATTTTTTTTTTATTTAATTTTTTTTTTTTTAGTTAGTATAGTTTTTTTTTTATTGATTATGTTTTTTTTGTAGAATTTGTTTTATTTTTTTATCATTTATATTTAGATTATTATTTTTTTTTTATTATTTTATTATTTTATTTTTTTTTAGTTTTTAGTATTTTTATTTAGGTATATCAATTGTATTATTACGTATTTTTAGTTTTTTTTAATTTTATTTAGTTTTTGATTATTATTTTAGTTTTTATTAGTAGATTTTTATCTTTTTTTTTATATTTTTTTTATATTTATTTTTTCATTAGTATCATTTATATTATAATAACATTTTAGTTTTTTTTTATATTTGATTTATGCTATTTTATTTATTTTTTTAGTTATTAGTTAGTATTTTATTTTTAGTTTTTAGTTTATTAGTTTTTTATTTAGGTTTTTTATAGAGATGTTTAGTTTAGGTATTTTTATTATTTATTTTATGTTTATTGATTAGGATTAGTTTCTTTTATTATTAGGTTAATTATTAGATTTTTATTTATATTTTTTTTTATTATTGTTTTATAATTTAGTTATTTATTATTAGATAGTTTTTTTTGGATTATTTAATTAGATTTTATTAGGTATTGTAGTGTTTTTTTTTTTTTTTTTAGTTGATATACCTTTTATAATTTTTATTTTTTAGTTAGTTGATTCTTTGCTTAATTTTTTCTAGGTTTTATTTATTGATTTTTGTTATTTTTTCTATTATTATTTTTTTTTTTTATTTGTTATTTATTTCTTTGGAATTTATTTAGTTAGATTTAGATTATTTATTATTAGTATCATTTTTTTTTTTATTATTATATAATATTTATTATATTTTTGTAGTTTTTTTTAGTTTCTTTTTTTTTATTTTTTGTTAGATTTATTTTATATTTATGGATTTTATATTTAGATTATTTATTTTTATTTTATTTTTATTTTATTTTTATTTTATTTTATTTATTTTTAAGTATTATTTATTTTTTTATTGTTTTTTTTAGTTTATTTATTTAGTTTTAGTAGTTTAGACATTTATTTTTTTGAGGATATAGATTTTTTTTTTTAGTTAATTTGTTGTATTATTTATAGTATGCTATTTTTTTTTTTTTTTAATATTATTTTTGTTATTTATTTTTTTTTTTATTTAGTTTATTTTCTAGTTTTTATATTTTATTTATAAAGCATTTTGTTTTTTTTTATTAGGTATTTTTATAGTTATTTTTTGTTTAATTAGATTTTATTTTTTTTATTAAATTATATTTTTTTATATTATTTAGATTTTATTATCGTTTATAGGTTTATGTGTTATTAGGTTTTATAAATTTTATAATATATATATTATAGTAGTATTTTATGTTAATTGTTTTATTTATACGTTTTTTTTGCTTAGATATTTTATGTAGTTTTAGATATATAGATTTTTTAGTTAATTCTTTTTATTATTTTTTATTTATTGTTTCTTAGATTTTTAGCTTAGTTTATTTTATATTAAGCACTTTACTTTTTTTATTTATTTTATTATTTAGATTTTTTTTCGATTTATTGTAGTATTAAATTTTTTTTATAGTTTTTTTATTTTTTTTAGATTTATATTAATTTATTTTAATTGTCTATATATAGATTTTTTTTTTTACATTTTGTATTATTTTAATTCTTATTTATATTTTTTTTTCTTAATTATTTTTAATTTTTTATTATTCTTTTTTTATTAATAGTTTTAGTTATTAGTTAGTTTTTATTTTTTTATTTTTATTTTATTATTATAGATTTTGTTTATTTTTTATTTATTTTATATTTTTTTTATTTTTTATTATTATATGTTTATATTTATTTAGTTTTTTTTTTTTTTTTTTTTTTTATATTATAGGTTTTTTTTTAGTTTATCTTTTTTTTATTATTTTTTTATTAATTTTGAATATTTTTATCTTTAGATTTTTTAGTATTTTTTTTTGTTTTGAATTTTTTAGTTTTATATTTATTTGATTATTTTTTTAATTTTATGTTATTTTTTTTTAGTATTAGATTTAGATTTTTTATTTTAGTTATTATATTTTTAGAATATTTTATGATTATATTAGATAATTATATTTTTTTTTTTTACCTTTTTTTTATATATTGATTTTTAGGCTGTTTTTAATTTTTTTTTTTTTTTTTTTTTTTTTAGTTTATTCTTGATAATTTTAGTTTTTTTTAGTTGTTTTTTTATTTTTAATCTGTTATTATTTTGTAGTAATTTTTAATAATTTATTTTTTTTTTTTACTATTATGTAGATTTTATTTTTATTTTTTTTTTATTTTTTTTATTTATTTAGTTTTTAGTTTTTTATTTTTTTTGAGTTTCCTTTTTTTTTATAGATTATGAATTTTAGATTATTTATTTTATTGTTAAGTATTTTAGTTGTTTATTTATTTTTTTTAGTATTTTATATTAGTTATTTTATAGTATAGTTTTTTTTTATAGTATTTATTATATCTTCTTTTTTTATTTTTTATTTTTTTTTTTTAAATTTTTTTTATAGTTTTATTTTTTTTTTTTATTTATTATTTTTTTATTTTTTATATATTAGTATTATTTTTTTAGATTTTATATTTTTATTTTTTTTAGTTTAGTTTAATTATTTTTTTTGATTATTATATGATTTAGAGGATTTTTAATTTTTGTTCTTTTTCTATATTTTTTATTTTTTAAATTTTTTTTTTTTTTTTATATTTTTTTTTAGTTTATTTTTAGATTTTTTTTTTTTTTTTTTTATATTCGATTTTTTTTTTTTTAGTTTAGTTTAGTTGATATTTTTTTAGTTTTATAGTATTTTTATGTATTTTTTTATTTTAGTTGATTTTTTTTTTATTTTATATTATATTATTATATTAGATAGTATTATTTTATATTTATTTTTTATATGTTTTTTATTTTATATAATTTTAGTATTAGTATTTTTGTTTTTTATATTTTCTTTTAGTATTTTTTTTTTATTTTTTATATTTTTATTTTTTTTTTTTTTTTTTTATCTTTATTTTTTTTTTTTTTTCTTTTTTTTTAGTTATTTAGTTTTTTTTTTATTAGTTTTTTTTTTTTTTTTAGATATATTTTATTAGTTTTTTTTTTAGTATATTTGAATATTTTTATTTTTTTTATAGAATTATTTATTTTTGATTAAATTTTTAGTGATATTATTAGGGATATAGATAGTATTTTTTTTTATATATATCTTTTAATTATTAGTTTTTTTTTAGTATATATTAAATTTATATATATTTTTTTTATAGATATTTTGTAGTTTTTTTTTTTTTTTGTAGATTATTTTTTTTTATTTTTTTTATATTTTAGACCTTTTTATTATTGAGTTGTTTTTGTTTTATTTTTTTTTATTTTTACTTTTTAGGATTATATATTTTTTATTTCTTATTATATTTTTTTTTTTATTATTTTTTTTTTTTTATGTATTATTGTTTTTTTATCTATATTATTTTTTTTTAGCTTTTGATTTATTTTTATATTTTTTAGTTTTTATTTTTTTTTAGTAGATTTTTTTTAGTTAATTTTTAAATATTTTATTTTTTATTTTTAGATTAATATTTTTTTTTTTAGTTTTATTTGTTTATTTTATTATTATTATTTTTTGAGTATTAGTATAGATTATTCTATTATTTAGTTAGTATTTTATTTATAGTTATTTTAATTCTCATTATTATTTATTTAATAGTATTTTTTTTTTTAGTCATTAGTTTTATTTTATTTAGTTTTTTTGAATTTATTTATTTGTTAGTATATTATTTTTTTATGTTTATTTTATATTTTTTTTTTTTTTTGTTTTTATTTATTAGTTGTTTTAATTAGGATTTTTTATTTTTTTATAGTTTTTTATTTTTTATTTTCTTTTTTTTATTATAGATATTTTAATTTTCTTAGTTTTATTTTTGATTTTTTATTATAATTGATTGTGTTAGAAACTAGATTAGATTTTATTTTATATATAGAATTTTTTTTTTATAATTTAAATGTATTAATTTATAGATTTTTTTTAAGTTTTTTTTTTAGTTTATTTTGATTATTTTTTTAGATTTTTTATTATATTTTTTCATTGTTTTTTTTGACTTTTAAATTTTACTTTTTTTAGATTTTTTTTATTATTTTAGCTTTAGATTTTAGCTTATATTATTTTTTTTATTTTATTTTTTTAATTATATTTTTTTTAGTTTTAGATTATTTATTTTTATATAGTTGTTCGTTAATTTATTTTTTGATTTTTTAATTTTTGATTTCTTTTAGTTTTATATTTTTATTTTTTATTTATTCTGTTTTTATTTTTTAGTTATGATTTTTAATTTATTATAATAATTTTTTTATTTAAGTTTTTATTAGTATAATTAGTGTAGTTTTTGCTTTATATCTTATAGTTTTTGTTGATTTTTTTATTATTCGAATATTTTTTTTAGTAATTTAGTTTTTTTTTATTAGGTTATTTCTATAGTTAGTTTATTTAGTATATTTTTTTCTTTTCTTTTTTATACGAGATTATTGTTAGTTTTAGTATTTAGATATTTTTTTTTATATTTTATTTTTTTTTTATATTATTAGATTTTTAGCCTTTTTTTTGATTTTTTAGTTTTTTTATTTTTTTTATAGTTTGTTTTTTTTTTTTTAATTTATTTTTGTTTATTGTTTATTTGATTAATTTTATTGTTTTATTCTTTTACTTGTTATTATTTTATTATTTTTTATCTTATTTTTAGATAATTTTTTAGATTATTTTATTTATTTATTTTAAGAATTTAATAGTTATTATAGTTTTGATTTAATTTATTTTTTTATTTTTATTTTTTTTTTTTTTTATTTTTTTTAGATTAGAGTAGATAGATTTAATTAATTATTTATTTTAATTTTTTAGATTTAGTTTTTTAGTATGTTTTATCTTTTTATTTTAGTTGTATTTAATAGATGATTTTTTTTTATGTAGAATTTTATCTTAAATTTAGATATTTATTTTTATTAAATTAGTTTGTAATTGATTTTTTTTGATTTTTTAGTATTTTATAGTCATATTATCTTTTTTATTTTTTTTTTTTTTTATTTTTTTTATAGATTTTTTTTATTTTAATAGTATAATTTTAGTATTTTTTTAATTTAGTTTTTAATTTTAGTTAATTTATTTTTAGTTTTTTAGATTTTTTTATGATTATATTTAGTGTTTTTTTTTAGTGGATAGTTATTAGTTTTTAGATATTTTTTTATTAGGATTTTTTATTATTTCTTTTTTATTGTTGTTTTATTATAATTAGCTATTGTTTAGTTTAGTTTTGTTAGATTAATTATTTTTTTATTATTGTTTAGTATGATTTCGTTTTTTGTTTTATATATTTTTTTTATTTATTTTAGTTATAATTAGGTTTATTTTTAGTTTTAGATATATAGATTTTAGTTTTTACATATTATAATAAATTGATTTTTATGATTTTTTTTAGTATATTTTATTTAGTATAGTTTAGTTTGTTTTTTTATTTTTTTTTATTTTTTATATAGTTTTATAGTAATTAGTGTTTTGTTTTTTTTTATTTTTTTTTAGTTTTTTTTTTTATTTAGAGTTTTGTTTAGTATTTTTATAGTATTTATTATTAGTTATTTTATTTATTTTAACTTATTCTATTTATTGATTTTTTTTATATAATATTTGTATTTAGTTTATTTTATTTGGTTTTTGTTGATCTTTTTGTTGATTTAAAATTTATTTTTTTATGGTTAGTTTTAGTTTTATATTAGTATATTATAGTTTTTTTTAGATTTATATTTTTTTTTTTTTTTTTTTTTATTTTTTTTTTTTTTATAGCTTTTTTTTTTTTATATATTATTTGTTTATTTTTACTATTTGTTTTATAGTTTTTTATAATTTTAGTTTTATTTTTTTTTATTTAAAATTTTTTCCTAGATTTTTTTTTAATTATATTTTTTTTGGAATTTTTTTAGTATATTTATTTATTTTTTCATTTTTCATTTTAGTTTTTTTATTTTTTATTTTTTTATAGTTTTATTTCTTTTAGATTTCATATTGTTTTTGTGATATTTTTAGTTTTTTATTTGTTTATTAACTTTTTTTTTATTTTTTAATTTATTCTTATATTATTTTATTGTTTTTTTATATTTATTTTATTAAAGTTTTTTTTATAGAATATTTTTTTATTATTTTTAATGTTTTATAATTTTTTTATAGTAGTTAGTTTTAGATTTTTATTTTTTTAGAATATTGATTAGTAGTTATTTTTGAATTTAGTTTTAATTTTAGTCTTTTATTTATTTTAGTTTTGTTTGATTTTATTTAGTTATATTTTTTTATTTTTTTTATATATTTTCTTATTTTTTAGATTAATGATATTTAGCCATTTTCTTTTCTTAGTTTGTTTTGATTTTTTTTTTTAGTTTTGTTATTATTTTTATATTGAATTTTATAGTTTTTTTTATTTTTATTAGTTAGATTTTTTTTATTTCTATTAGATCTTTTTATTATTTTACTTTTTGATTTAGTTATTTTATTTGTTTTTAGGAGTTTATTTTATTATATTTTAATTTAGATTTATTATTAGTGATTTTGTTAATTAATATTTTTTTTTTTTGTTATGTTTTATTTTTTTTTTATATGTTGGTTTTTTTATTTTTTATTTAATTTTTTGATTATACTTTAGATTTAATTTTATTTTTTTTATTGTAGATATTTTTATGTTATTAGTTATTTTTATTTGTTTTTTTATTATTCTTTTAGTTCTTTCATTTATTTAGTTTTTTTATCTTTTTTAGAAAGTAATTTTTTATTTTCTTATTTAGTGTTTTTTTTTTTTTATTTGATTTTATAGTTTATTTTTTTAGTAGATTTATGATTAGTATAGCTTTTAATAATTATTTTAGTGTTTTTTTTTATTTTTTAGCTTATTTTTTTTTTTTGTTTTATATTTATTTTTTTACTTGTTTTTTTTAGTTATTTATTCATTAGAATTTTTTTGTTTTTATGATTATATATAGTGTTTTTTTCTTTTATAGATTAGTTTTTTTTCTTTTAGTTAAGTAGTTTGTATTTTAGTTTATTTTGATTTGAGTATGAATTAGTTTATAGTTATTTTATTAGTTTTTTTTAGATTTTCTAATTTTTAGTTATTTTTATATATACTCTTTTTATATTTGTTAATTATAAGACTTGATTAGTCATATCGGTTGACATTTTATTATCATGCTTTGTAAAATTAATATATGTAAACCACCTGTTACATTGATATATTGTAATAAATTTTCAATCGCACTTATTTAAATGGATTTGACATTTGTCTGTTTTCGTTTATAACACGGTCAAACGTGAGAAAATTTCATACACAGGCAAAAAGACCGCCCGACAGACAAATAGATAGATATATAGACAGATAGATAGATAGATAGATAGATAGACCGATAGATAGATAGATAGATAGATAAATAAATAAATAGATAGATAGGTAGATAGATAGATGCAGATAGAGACAGACATTGACTTATCGATAGTTAGATATAGTTAAATAGATAGTTAAACATACATACATACATACATACATACATACATATAGACAAATAGATAGATAGATAGATAGATAGATAGATAGATAGATAGATATAGATAGATAGATAGATAGATAGATAGATAGAAAGGTAGATAGGTAGGTAGGTAGATAGACAGACAGATATTGCAGGTTTAAGAACATATAAAACAGATTGCAGCAATGTAGCTGACTAGCTATCCAGATAGATGTGTACATTCTGTTACAAAGATGCAGAGCAAAGTTCAAATTTCCAACTACGTTCATTAAATTTAAGAAATATAGGAATATGAACGTTGATGCAATAGCTAAATTTCTTGTTTGCTAATTATAGATAAAACCTGTAAAATTCTTGACTTTGTACACATATCATCAACGTGAGTAAATCCAACATGATACATCAAAGTGTTCTACGACATTAATACTGAGTGAGTCAAATAGGTGACAAGTAGATCAGTCGTATTTAAACACTTCATTAAATAAATATCCGCGATCAATCCTGATTAATTAATTCAGCAATATAATCAATCAAATTATGCACCATTGAGTTTCTTACTTATTATCAATAGTATAGTCAAGTATCTGTCTTACTATGTATCCATCTATCTATCTATCTATCTTTCTTTCTATCTATCTATCTATCTATCTATCTATCTATCTATCTATCTATCTATCTATCTATCTATCTATCTATCTATCTATCTATCTATCTATCTATCTATCTATCTATCTATCTATCTATCTATCTATCCACCTATCTATCTATCTATCCATCTATCTATCTATCTATCTATCTATCTATCTATTTATCTATCTATCTATCTATCTATCTATCTATCTATCTATCTATCTATCTATCTATCTTTCCACCTATCTATCTATCTATCCACCTATCTATCTATCTATCTTTCTATCTATCTATCAATCTATATATCTATCTGTTTGTCTGTCTGTCTGTCCGTCCGTCGATCGATTGATCGGTCTATCTATCTATCTATCTATCTATCTATTTATCTAGATGCTCTTCATTCAGTGCTAAAATGTTATCATTATTTTCATCCTATAATATTATCACTTTTTTTTGTTTAATTGGGATATCACCATAAAGTGAAAACATCACAATAGTCACCGTTGTCTCAGTTTTTGGTAAAACCCTTGTAAATAAAAAGTGAGAGCCTGGTAATTAAGAAAAAATACAAAGGCATGTTTTGAAGTTAGATATTTTTCAATTCTCTGTATAAATATACCCTGTTACCCTAAAATCAAGTATTTTGGCATATGACTTTCGCATTATTTGTCAGTACATTTATCAGCCATTTTCTATCATCTTATCGGTATGCAACACAAATGAGTAAAACATTAAAATATTTGTCCATCAGTTGAATAAACATGTCTGTCGTTTTATGTCAAATTAAAGAGCAGGTGCGACTTAACTTGTCGTGTTACAAGTAAAGCTTTATGAATTATGAATTAACGTGTAAAATATTGTCTTTATACAGTGTACATATTTTCAATAGATTCTCTATGTAACTTCAATTTATTATACTGATGGCAAAGGTGAATTATCAAAATATATGCGGAGTCATCAATTAATATTACTTCGTTCAAGGTGGATTACGTGGAAATCATAATCCATTTTTTATGTCAGCTATGTTGGTAAAAACCCACATTAGGATTAATTTATAGAAGACTTTTGACTAATGATTTTACATAAATGTCAACAATGAAACTCCCTATTGCTTTTCATGTGTTTTGGGTTGTTTCTATATTGGCCGATGAGTTATTGGGCGAGCCCCATCTCTGACCTGCAAAGTATAATACAAGATAAACCACTGTTAAATATATAACTAGAACTAACAAAAAGCCAGGGGTAAAGGTGATCAAGTTATGGAAGAACTTCGTGCATAATTAAGATATTTCAATCTTGTTTTAATTAAAACTAAATTAATATTTAAGTCACACTGCTACTTAATGATTTTAATATTCATAATTTACAAGTAGATTTAATTTGCACAGAGACAATAGATATCAGCGAGCCATTATTTTTTTGGTAACTCGAGGCGGGAATATGGCCACTTAGTATTCAAAAAATGGCAGTCTGACATGTTTTCATCAAGTGTTTGACAAGATGACGAATCTACTATCATAACATCTAGAGAAAAAGACACTGATGTTTGTTTGCAAGGTTAAAGTAAACAACTTAAGTGATTTACATACATACATACATAACATACATACATACATACATACATACATACATACATACATACATACATACATACATACATACATACATACATACATAACATACATACATATTTTATATATGTAACATTTTCCCTTTTAAAGAATACTTTTTTCAAATTGAGAGTATATGTAACCAAACGTATATAATAACCTTTAATCTTAAGATTTTTATTCAAGAAAATGGATCGATATTTAGTAAGTAATACTTCCTATAACATCAACGTAATCCATGACCTCTCTGTTTCATTTGGTTTGGCCGTAAATGTGAAATCTGTAACGTAACAATTACTCATTTATTCAAGATTTAATATACACAATATACATCTGTGTGTGTGTGTGTGTGTGTGTGTGTGTGTGTGTGTGTGTGTGTGTGTATGTGTGTTTGCGTGAAATACAGCCTCTTTATAATTACCGTCGTTTGAATTTGTCACCTCGCTTTACGCCATAATTTTTTTATGAAAGTCCACTAATCCAATTTTACCTAAAAATTTCACTTAACCTATCACCAAACTTCTTTATAATGTCAAATATAGGCAAAGCAAATAGTGGCAGTATAAGGAGGTTATACCCTAATAAATATTGTATGGTCTCTACAATGACTCGTACCTATTAATAAAGTTATTTATCTGTTACATAAGAATTCGTTTTCTACGTCAAATGAGTAATGATTTAAAACGAAATCCTTCAAACATATCTCTTTTATCACAAACAAGGGAGATTACCCAAAATTTTTATCTATAGCAAAATAAGGACTGCAATACTTTAAAATTCTTTGATATAATGAGAATGTTTGATATTTGTATTTCATGGGGAACGCAATATTACTATGCACATTGTCAATAGTAGTAAAAAACAACAACAACAACAACAATACTACTACTACTACTACTACTACTACTACTAATAATAATAATAATAATAAAACAGTTATAAATATAACATTGATGATGATGATGATGATGATGATGATGATGTAAACTAATTGAAGTGCATCTTGACTTTTTAAATTCTGTATATCTTTCTCTCTCTCTCTCTCTTTCTCTCTCTCTCTCTCTCTCTCTCTCTCTCTCTCTCTCTCTCTCTCTCTCTCTCTCTCTCTCTCTCTCTCTCTCTCTCTCTCTCTCTCTCTCTCTCTCTCTCTCTCTCTCTCTCTCTCTCTCTCTCCAGGGAATCCTCATTTGTTAACTAAGGTAGAATGTATACAGCAATAAATTGTACCCAGCATTTTTAAAGTAAAAAATATCGTGCGAAAATCTTTTTGCAACATACTTTAAATCTGACTTCTTTGACATTTTCCCTCTTGATTGAAATGTCCCGGATGTTATTTAAATTCAACCAGTGACATGGAAAAGACCTATAACCCCTTTTATAAATTTGCATAGATGTATTATTCGATTCTTGAATCTAATTTGCATATAAAAGCATGTTAAAACTGAAGACGGCAGAGACTAGGGTCTATTGCATTCGCTGTCATCAAATTAAATTTGATTGGTTTAGAAATATATGTAAATATGTAGACAAGTATCAAATGTATTGCAAATTGAGTTGTTAATTGTGAATATCGGTTCTATCCAGCGTGGTGTTTTAATCTGGTTTTCTTTTGATCTTTAACACATGTAAAAGTATTGACAAGAAGGGTAGAACAAGATATCAAGATATATACATATTGAAGTAATAAAGTTTCTAATTTCAACAACATATGTATTAGAATAATTATATTTATACTTTAACACAAATATTTCCTATGACAATTTTTATTTTATTTTTTTTTGCCAATACTTTTTAAATTTACAAATACATACACACAACACACGCACACACAACACACACACGCACATACACACATACACACACACACACACACACATACACATCAAGAATAAATCATAATGTCTAATGACATAACGTCCGATACAAAATGCTAAATATCAATTTTTCAATTTTTCAATTGTTTAAAAATAAAATTCATATATGTCTCATTGATTATCATAAAAGGATATATATTTATCTGCATCAGCCATTCATCAGGTGTGGTCAATTCACCACCTCGACCACATGTAGCAAGGTTTACAGACCGCGGTCACTGCAGGTCAGCCGCACTTGAACGACCTATGCAGGGACGGAACATTGAAAATTCTTATTTTGTTAGGTCTGTTAAACTTTTGCAGTAAAACGTCATTTCTGTTTTATATATATCTCACCGGTTGGTTGCCGTATCGTAAAGCCATGGCTCATGAACAAAGAGAATAATGAATTCATTTGATGACATTTGTGAATATAAAATTTGGTTGTAAAAATAATGTTAACTAGCGTTTTTGTAAGTGAAATGTTGACATATTATAATTCTTTGTTTGTTGGGACAGTTATCAATATAATTACGATTAAATGGAAATCCTTAAGAAAGGGGAGTTTAGAGAGATACAGAATTAAAGTTTTCTATCTGATATTTATTCTAAATCATTAAATCATAGAATAATTTATTGGCTTTCAAGTTGTAAAAATAAAATTAAGCATGTTATTTCAACAGCAGATTATATGTTTACATAAAATCAACACTGATTTTTTTAAACAATTCCTCTGTATTTGAAAATTTTTGTTGACAATTTGTTATGTGTCTAAGTAATGCACGTTTTTTAGACGTATAAGACAAAACTTCATAAATATGTTATACAACAGATACATAGATAGAAAAATGGAAATTAAAACATTTATAAAAGTAATAGTATTTGAAATTCAGTCTGAAATCTGTGAAAACTTATTGCAGATAATAGATAATAATTGCTAGCACATTGGGACCACACACGTTTTTTCTTGAGAGTGACTATCGCCGCCTTTGCCTGCATCTAAGAAAGAACTTCCTACAGTCAATTTATAATTAACAATAAAATGTCTTTCTGTAGATCATTCTACTTCTTATACAAACGCCCGGAAAATTATGTTCGCAATTTTTAACGTCTGGTTATAAAGCAACAGAAGCGATAATTTATATCACGCATAAAATGACTGCAGTAATAGATTAATGGGTTTCAAAGGTTTTGATACAGAATTGATACCTTATAATTTGTGATTCCAAAGTACTTGGTGTTTAGGACATCAGTCAAAACATCATAAAATTGATTTCCTATGGCCGTTTGCCATTCATTCCTCGTACTTTATGAACGCAATGATTTTTGTTACAAAAATTGTTTTCAATTACAAAGTCGTGATTTTACTATCTTTTCCTTTGTAGTTTGTTTTTATATAGTCTGTATAGCAAAATGAAAGTTAATCGAACATTTTAGGAAGTTTAATTTCTGTAGTAAAGTTTTTGAAACACCTGTTGAAGATATAAACAGCGGTAATGAAATGGCGAAGATGACGAAGTGTTTATTTGAGTTATTAGGCCCCTGTGAGGGATTTTGTATTTTTTAAATACATAAATCAATAAGGCAACAGTTGTTGTAAAAATTCTAAATAGCGATTTTCAGAATGCGATCTATTTATATAACAGGATATTATTTGTGATAGAATATTTAGATTAACTTAAAATCGAATAAATATATGATCAATACATAAATTATCCATAAATGCAAATGAATAAATAGAGAGTACAAACACAAATAATACATAAATTGAAAACAGTAAGCATATGACGAACAAATTAAAATGAACAGGTAATATATTATTTGTATCACATCATAACATAACATTATAAACAAACTGATTATTTAGTCATGGTATTTATTTACTGTTTTATAATTATTTTCTATTATCTTTAAAACAGATGCAAAAAGAAGAGAACAAGCAGCGTTATTTGGGAAACATCAACCCCCAAAGAAACGTCGAAAATCGAGAACAGCATTTACAAATCAACAAATATATGAACTTGAGAAGCGTTTTCTTTATCAAAAATATTTAACGCCTGCCGACAGGGACGAAATAGCTCAAAATCTGGGACTTACAAATGCTCAGGTAATAACATGGTTCCAAAATCGGAGAGCCAAACTAAAACGTGATCTAGAGGAATTGAAAAATGACGTATCGGCAACTCAACTTTTGCAACTGAATACAGACGATCCGAAAAATTGTGGTGAGGACAGTGTTTCAATCAAATCTAATGGCGATGAAAATTCGAGGTCTGCCGACGAAGACGACTGTGAGCCATCACCATCAAAAGTACAGAGAACTTCCGAAAGTGAGGATAATATTTCAGAAAAAGACGAATATTCTGACATTGAAATGGACAACCCTTCGTCATAGTACTTGCCAAATAAGACATGTTCGAACAAAAGCGTATTTTTTAATGTTTTCTTTTTGCGATTTTATTATTTCGCAAAAAAAAAACTAAAACAAATTCAAGGAAAAGTGAAAGAAGAAACTCAAAATGTTCATGTTCTTATAAGTATTCCCTCACAATCCTATTAAACACTGAGTGTTCAAATCCATCATGATTGCAATTCACGGAGGCAGGGAACGCTGTTTTGGTTATCTCAATATCCTGTGCTGTTTAGACGTTCAATATTCAGAGGGGGGTTTGAGATACAATTTTAAATATTTGTCTTGAGTACGCAGCAACAGATTGTGAAATGCATTGAATTTTGTGACATCTATGAAATCATATGTTTATCATATAAATATAAATCATTCACATACTAATTAGATGTTTTTCACCCCTTGCAAAGGTCCCAATTTTTATGTCAGTTTCCCTCGTGATATTTTTATTTGTAAAATCATTCTTTTGTCATAATTGGCGACGTTAATTATTAAACGGAATGCGGTACATATTGATAGGAAAATTACTTTTGACGAATATATTTAAAATACATCGTCAAAAATTTATGTACATCTTGAAGCAAATTGCAAACATTATGTACAAGGAATGTCCAAAAGGACATAAAATACAGAACCATAACAAACCGAAAATAAAATATTATTTTATGGTTATTTTTATTTTACTTCATCGTAATAAAATATGATTCATTCTCAAGCAATATAATTGAAAGAGAATGTGTTTTTTCTGACCCAACGAATTTACGAGAAAAATATGTATCAATTGAGATCACTCTAATTTATTGGCCAATAAGAATCAATTACGACTCTTTGGCATATATCATTCGATATTATTGTATATTTGGTCCGATGACGTAAATAGGAAGCGTTTGTATCCAACTTAGGAATGCATCTGATAGGGATTATTTCCTTCGGAGATCGAATAAATGTGGTTTCAATGGTCTTATATAGGAGTGGGTGTTACTGACAGAATACATAAATATTATCAATGTGTTACAGATTAGATATAATTTTGTTGATATCTTTTAACAAATGTGGATATCATTTATCCATCTGCACAAATCATCAGCGGAAAATTTCTTTTTTTTCCTTTTTCTTTTTTAGAAAATCAAATTCAATATAACATTTTAATTTTGTCTGTACTTCAATTTAATTACTCTATTTCTGAATATATTTATTTTAGATCCGTGTTCGTAAATTCGAAGCAAAAGAACAGCAGCGAGAATATAATTTTCAAAGTACACCACTTGTTGTTACGATTGTAAATATGTTTAAATGACATTTTATTTCATAGATATTTCAAAAATGATTTTGATGAACTTCCTCGAATAAGTAATATATTTATTTTCCAGCGTGAATATAGACATCATTCTCACATTGAATAATCGTACTCATATCTTTACAAAAATCAGTATTTCAGATAACCAATGAAGAATTAATACAGGTCGTTCAAAACATCTTTTCTCTAATAAAATGTAAACATCGTTTAGTATATAAAAACTATCTATGGGCACGTGTTAGATTAACAATAATAGTTTTATTTGAGCCCTAGATGCATCATCCTGGAATTTTATAATGTCATAAAACATGGACGAGTTAATAAAATTATTTCATGTTTGTGTGTAGAATTTAATGATCTTCGTATTAAGTGCTATTTCTATGAGAAAATGACATGCTTTAAATAATTTCATCAATTAATTTAATTAATTTGCTGGATTCAACTTCAGATACATCGTAAAGAGAAGCGTGTCCCCATAACGATATTGCTCAGCAACCATTGGTGCAGTATTGAAAAGTGTGTTGTTTATTTCTGTAAATCGTGTTTTATCAAAATTTATGTATCAATCACGCATATCCGGGTTAATTATTATGTATTTTAATGCGAATTGTTTGTACAATACATCATTCATGATTTACTCCAACATTATGTATATATATATATATATATATATATATATATATATATATATATATATATATATATATATATATATATATATATATATATATATATATAAACCACTAATCTGGGCCAAATTCACCAATTTTCATTATAAATGAAGAATGTTACATAATATTTAAAATGTAAATAAAATTAGAAATCAATGAACTCTTGAATTTATTTTATTTAAGACATCAAGCAATTTATGTTATAATAATACTGTTAACGATCATAATGTTAAAATAATAATAATAATAATAATAATAATAATAACACGTTGATTTGAATGTTATTCATCATTTGTTGTCACAAAATATTAACTATATGATGATGATTATTATTATTATTATTATTATTATTATTATTATTATTATTATTATTATTATTATTATTATTATTATTATTATTATTATTATTATTATTATTATTATTATTATTATTATTATTTGATAACTACAAATTATTTTATAACGAAAAAAAAACAATAATAATAACAACTACTATTACATCTATTACTACTACTACTACCAACAACATCAATCGAAGTTTTTTCAACGAAATGATGAGTCAAAACCGTACAATGTATAAGTACAATTTAAAAAGTTATAAATATTTTTATATTTTGTCAAAATAACATTCCCATGTATCGAAAGTGATTCAAATGAATATGTTTTTTTTACCATGTCGGGATATTAATGGATACACAAAATCCACAACTTTGATAAATCATCGATAAAGGAAAGGATGTATCCATTCTGATTGCTTCTTGCTTACAAGTTCACAAGTTTTGTTGTTTATGATGGTCTACTTAAATTAATATACATATTTTTATATACGATAACAGTTTCCACAAACTGCCTATTATCTTGCGACTGAATTATAATTTGAGCATTCAAGAATGCTAATGTTGGTATGCAGTACGTCTAAAACGTTCATACCAAATTTTTGTTATAGTAGAACATACTAAAATGTTGAAAAGTTGTTAATTTCAACGAAAACAGCTGGTCTGAAAATAATATTTATTTCTTAGATAACTCTTAGTTTTATGTAAATTTTACTTATTTTTCAAACAAATGCATTAAGTTTAGACCTGTTTCATTTATCGTCACTTTTGAGAAAGTAATTAAATTTCATAGAGATAAATATGAAACTGCAAATTTCTCCTCTTTTTATGAATTAAAGTATGCCGAAAATCAAATATTTGCATATGAAAAGGCAGTTTAGATAGCATTTAGTATAAGTGAGTGTAAGATGGATTTTATTAGGAGTGTACCTAGTGCTTGGGCGGAGGTGAAAGACCCTTGATAAAGTTTATGGAAGTTACAAAGTTAGTAGCTTCCCATAGCTTGTTTATAGTGATTTTTAAAGGAAAACACCAATGAATAATAGATTATATCGTAACACTTTATTGGTTTCAGATAAATGCATGCTAAGAATAATCTTTTATTTTACAACTTCTCACTGTAAGTTTGGTGTAATTTATTTGGTTAGTGTCACGTTCTGTGAGTTGAGCCTCTGTTAGGTTATAATTAAGAAATCAGGGTTGGGTACCGAAAATTAAAAATCTCATTTACAAATACACTGTAGTTGAGTACAGAGATACAAAGACATCTAAAAGAAACATTATGCAAAGTTTTTTTTCGGCTTATGGTACTACTGCCATTGACATATAATTTTCGTCCGTACATATCGGTACATCTGCGAAATCGAGTCGAGGTATATAATCTTAGTACTATATGTATTTTAGTCAGAAAAGACATCTAGCGTCGAGAGAACGCGATCATGGGATTATAGAGTATGTGTACACTTACTCTGGTGCTTTGTTTCCCATAATATGTATAAACATGAATATTTGACTGGAAAGCGTTGACCAATTCAAGAAATCACGAGCAAACTAAAATTCATGAAGTTCATTTCCTATACACATTTCTATCCTTTTCATATACAAGAGGCCATTTTATCTAGTTGAACACGATTTTGGTTCAAACAATAATAATAATAACAATAATAAGAAGAAAATTAATAATAATAATAATAATAATAATAATAATAATAATAATAATAATAATAATAATAATAATAATAATAATAATAATAATAATAATGATAATGATAATAATAATAATAATAATAATAATAATGATAGTAATAATAATAATAATAGTTAAAATAATGATCATTATAATTACAAATGTAACATTGTTAATAATATTGTAATATAACAGTAACAATGACCATACGCTATCATTATCACTTTTCTTATCATAATCATCATCAAGTGAAAGAGGAAAATATTAGGACTTTTGCCATCATTATTAGTATATTTTTCATCATCATTATCATCATCATCATCATCATCATCATTTTAGATATCATTTATGTCAAATTTTACAGTCATATTCCTATCATAGTTATAATCGTCATACATTTGATATTGGTTTATAAAAAAAAGTCGAGGTCAAAATAACATTAATGAGTTACACTTAGTTTTTCTCCAGTTAAACCTATTTTTTCTGAGTAAAATCTAGGTTTTCCCCAGTTAATGCGAGCTGCGTGAAAAACTTTGTTTAATTGGAGACAAACGGGTCAAAATCACTAATGTAATTATGGCGACACAATTAGAATAAAATCAGCAATATCACCAAAAAAGCACCAAAATCAGATGAATATTCCTCCGTTAACATGGTTTTTCTCGGCTAAACTTGGTTTTCCTCGAGAAAAAAACTAGGGTTATTCATTTACATTATTTTGGCACAGTAAAATCTGATTTTGTCTCAATAAAAGCGAATTATTGGAAACAAAATCAAATTGACTGTAAAAACACGTCTAACTGATATGGCATACCACAATTACATCTATACGTTAAACCAAGTTTTTCTGCAGTCAAACCTAGTTTCCTCCAATTGATGTGAGTTCTAGATTTAGACGGGCAAAAACTCGGAATAACTAAGAGATGTGACTTTGGCGAAGCAATTCGAATGAACTGGAGAAAAATAGGTTTAACTGAGAATGATAGGTTTAACAGCGCCAAAAAGCATATACACACAATATTGTGAATTTGGCGCAGTTAAGCATTTTTTCTTTAGAAAATAAGAAAAACTAGATTCAAACAGCGAATAAGGAGGTTAAACTGATTAATGTGATTTTGGCGTGCCAAAATATACAATTTTTAAAAATTTTGCTTGAAGTAACTATCGAATTTTCAATAAAGAAAAAAAAAACAAATTAACTAGAAAAACACGTTTAACTGATATAACACAAACCCGGTATAGCTAAGAGATGTGACTTAAACATGTTTAACTGCGCAAAAATCACAAAAATTATTTATCACATCCTCAATTACATTCATTTACCCTGCCTTTGATTGCTTATAAGTACTATTGGGTTTATCCGAGTTACTCAGTCTTATCCCTAAATTCTGTAAATTTTCTGGTTTACTTGATATGTCATATAGTCACCATATGTAAGGTCCCTGCTATTCCAGTTTGTCGGGTAGCGCTTGTCGTGTAGTCGTAATGTTTATCAGTCTTATCTATCCGACCAGTCGTGCAGGACTTGTCATCCAGTAGTTATTTTTTGTAAATATAACCTGTCATGTTGTCGACATCTATAGATTTGCTGGCTTATCTGACTTGTACATCCGTCATGACTGTGTAGACTTGGCTTAACTGACTCGTAAGTAGCCGTCATCTGTACTTTTCTTGCTAACATAATTTGTCGCTAGGCAATAAATTGTATATTTTCTGCTGTATATAAATTGTCATCTTCTGTACATTTCGTGATCTAAGTTATCTGTCATATTGTCAACACCAATAGATTCACTGGTTTACGATCCTCTTACATGGCACATGATCCCACCTCTTGATTTTCATAGGTCCGTGAGTGCTCAATTTTCACCTGACTTGTATTAGTGAACCTGCTTTCGATCAATTCTTTGGTATCTGTGATTTTTATATCATCTGACTCGTCGTGTAGTCAACATCTGTCGACCTCCTCTTTTATTTTACTGGTCGTGTAGTCATTATCTGTAGACTCCCTGGTTTATATGACTTGTCATGTAGTCAACATCTTTAGACTCCCTGGTTTATCTGACTTGTCGTGTAGTCAACATCTGTATACTCCCTGGTTTATCTGACTTGTCGTGTAGTCATTATCTGTAGACTCCCTGGTTTATCTGACTTGTGTAGTCAACATCTGTAGACTCCCTGGTTTATCTGACTTGTCGTGTAATCAACATCTGTCGACCCCCTACTTTATCGGACTTGCAGTGTAGTCATTCTCTGTAGACTCCCTGGTTTATCTGACTTGTCGTGTAGTCATTATCAGTAGACTCCCTGGTTTATCTGACTTGTCGTATAGTCATTATCTGTAGACTGCCTGGTTTATCTGACTTGTCGTGTAGTCAACATCTGTAGACTCCCTGGTTTATCTGACTTGTCGTGTAGTCAACATCTGTAGACTCCCTGGTTTATCTGACTTGTCGTGTAGTCATTATCTGTAGACTTCCTGGTTTATCTGACTTAGCTGACTTGCTGGTTTATCGGACTTGTCGTGTAGTAAACATCTGTACGTTCGCTGGATTATCGAACTTGTCGCGTAGCTGTAACTTGTAGATCTTCTGCTTCATCTGTCTTGTCGCGTGATCGTCATATTTCACGTATATCTATCGTTCTTAAGTCATCATAGGGTACATATTTTTAGTCTAACCGTCATCTACACTAGGTATATCTACTCAGAACGCATATAAAATTGTAATGTAGGTTATAATTCATCCATAGTGAAACACTGTAAAATATTACCATTTATCATATGTCTGTATAATATAACTTCATTTGTATATATGATACTGTCACAATCCCATGCATTAATAATTCTCATAATGCACCCCCTGCTCAGAGCACCTCCGAGTATCATCCGTTTCCAGTACATTCCATCCTCAGCTCGTTTGGTGTCATCCAAAATAAAAAACTGAACAAGGAGAAAGGACTCTTAATTCTTTGTCGGCAGAAATATTGAAATTAGAAAGTCTGACAGAGAAGGAAGTTGTTGTATCTTGTTATCTTTTAATTTGTTATTCAGACATATGATCAAAAGTTTATAAGATGATCATTTTGATATCATTGTCCCTCTCAGTCCTCGGTCCTTCGGCCCTCAGGCTAATATCGGAAAGGAGTATATCAATTATATTGTAATATATCTCTTTATATTCATTATCTATCCTGTGGGTTTGTTCATACATTCATCGTCTATTCTGTAGATATCGTAATAGTGAACACGCTATATAATGTAGTAAAAGATGGCGAAACCCTCAGATATGTAAAGAAGGTAACATTTTCTTACCCTATAAGTACTACTAACAATAAAAATTCTGCTCATATCGGGAATTTGAGAGTAGGATTAACAAAACGTCGGAACTGCAGAAACGTCAAGCTTACGCTTGTCAAGTTATCCTGATCATGAACGTATTCAAATAAAACATTTTTCAGAAATTATTTAGGTCATACATTATCCGGAGAACTAGTGTTGTATATGTTTGACGTCACAACTAAACTTTCACGTCATTTTTCGGAAAAGGAGTTACCCTTGCAAAACCGGATATACTCCAACAGAATACTTTTTTCTGCCTATTTAAAGCAATGGATTATAAACTGGTAAACACTAACATGTAAAACTGCTGACGAATGCATTCGCCCTCTCAAAAGGCATTACCTACGTTTTATTATTTATATATTCATATTATCTACCCTGTATTATCTATCATATTATCTATTCTGTAGGAGTTTTATTTTAAACACTTTACAATATTGACATACAATTGTCAGTTATTCTTTCGATTTTAGAATTGTTAGTTTTCACTATACTCATATACACATTTATTGCATTTTAGTTCGTCTCTTGCACATTACGATATCGTACCCTATTTGTCACTTATGCAACTTTTCTATCATTCCTGTATTTAATATAAATATATGATTGCTGCAGAAATTATTGCGTATGCATGAATTATTGCGTTCGATATATATATATATATATATATATATATATATATATATATATATATGAGGATATTTGAAGATATATGGTAGCTTTTTACGAGAAACAATTATATAATTTGATATATTGTTTATTATTACACTACACGTACAACAATTCATGATGTGGTTATATTTAATTAGTACCTCCGCCGTTTGTATGGTAAACAAACTTGATGCATGTATACGTAGGATTCGGGTTTTATTATCAATTACTTAAATGACAGACAAGTCATACATTTTTTTTATGCCATATTTCTACATTTAGTTGTTTTTATTTAAGTGCGTCTTTTAATCTTACATAATTCGATTGCATATCTATTCATTTGACAAAAAATCGCCACTAAAAATGCAATAACTGATAGATACAACAATGAATGAGAAAAAACATGCTTATGATAAAATATGTGATCCAGACCCATCTGGAAATCGTTAGCAAAACACACAGATAGTCTCTGAGAAAGAGTCAAGAATCAACAGCTAGAACTATTGCTTCAATCTTGTTATTTTTCGAACACATTACGTGCAATAGTGTTTTCTGCGACCCATTCCATTAAAATATCTTCAGATGAGGGACAAGAGTTTGCAATTATAGAGTTAATAACATGTATTTTACAAATACGCATTATTTCTGGCTAAAATATTCTTGTATACTGGTATTAGATTGCTATCATGATATCATATATATATATATATATATATATATATATATATATATACATACATATAAAGAATCGCTTTTGTTGAGTTTGATATTTCTCACCCTAGATGTTCCTAAGTATCAATCCATTTTAAAGATTACATATTACCAATATTGGGGGTATATATATATATATATATATATATATATATATATATATATATATATATATATATATATATATATATATATATATAGTGTTCAATATGATTTTTATATTTCTTTATGATTTAATTTGAAGAAATTTTTATCTTTAGACAGACAAAAATCTAACAATATAATAAAATCGAAATTTTAAAAAAAGAATAAAAGCAATAATTAATTATACAAGCAAGAAAAAAATAATAACATTAGCAGTAGAAGCAATAACAGCACCAACATTAATAATATTAACAACAACAACAACAACAATAATAATAATAATAATAATAATAATGATGATGATAATAATAATAATAATAATAATAAAAATAAACATAATAATAATAATAATAATAATAATAATAATAATAATAATAATAATAATATTAATAACAAAAATAAAAATAATAACAACAGCAACAAGAACACAACAACAAGAACAACAACAACAGTAATAAAAATAATAGTAATAATTATAATAATAATAATAATAATAATAATAATAATAATAATAATAATAATAATAATTTTTATTATTATTATAAAATGATTGTAATAATGATAATAATTTATAACGATAATGATAAAGTAAAAGGAAATCATAAAATAGTAAAAAATAAATGTAATAGTTATGTATAAATTATAGCAAATATAATTACAATAATGACAAAATATAATAAAAACGGTCATGATGATGATGATTATGATGATGATGATATTTATAGTGATAATGATAGAAATTTATTATATTTCTCATAGATTTCTACAAATTATGCAGGATAAACATACAGAATACAGTATATTAGTAAATTATTAATTTACTATAAAATTACTTTGCCCTGGTTTTGTATTGTTTAGAGTTTTTTAACAATATAGTGTAAATGTTTCGGAGAATTTTATTCTTTTCGAAACATGAGAATTTAATATAATACTGGTTATTATCCATCGATGAACATTTGGTCAGTTGTAAAAAGCAAAATCGTCTTTATCAATATGCAAATACTGGTCAACAAGGCCTTTTGAAATTTTGTATCTCAAAAAGACAAATCAAGAAGTAGCACCATCGATACCAAACAAACCTTAATGGAAATTACATGGCGATGTCATCACAAAAATTATATTCACATTTTAATATCCGTTATTAACATCCATCAACAATCGTTCAATACGTTCTAATGTACAAGGCCTACTTTTTTGCTAAAAAGGAAATCCCCCTCTAGTTACGGGTCGTTTTGCACTACTTCTTAACCATAACAGGTGTCGCCTTGCCCTTATTCCCCTCTGCCCTGAGTTATTTTGCCCCCATATCAAATATCCGTAACAGGCATATACAATTTCCTTAATGATCGCATTGTTTGGGGATGGGGTACTTGAAGGATAAAAAGTATATACTAAATGATTTCTAAAATCCTCGGAAAAAGTTCCAAATGGCACTACTTAAAAACACATATATTTAAAAATTGGTATCAAATGTCACTTATTTCAATGCCGCCTTCTTGTAAGTGAGTTAATGCATTATGCCACGATTAACTACTTTTAATATACTCGATCGCTTCATAGAATCAATCCATGCTGAATAACTAGAATAAGTTTCTTGCGTATATCGTTTATGTGACACATCTATGAACCTTTTCATATCTAATATGAGATTGAATAATTGGCATTATGAATCATACTAAATGTTGTTCGAAATATTTAGAGTAATCAATAATTATGAATATTACCAATGTTAAGCTATGGGAAGTGTCTTTAACACGTAAAGCTAGAAGTATTATGTTGAGAGTAAAGCCTTTCAAATATTCCATTTTCAATGAATATACAAGAGTACAAATTAACCTTTTCATATCCAATATCTATGAACATTTTCATATCTAATATGAGATTGAATAATTTGAATTGTAAATCATACTAAATGTTGTTCGAAATATTTGGAGGATTCAATTATTATGAATATTACCAATTTTAAGCTACGGGAAGTGTCGTTAACACGTAAAGCTAGATTTAGTATGTTGAGAGTATAGCCTTTCAAATTTTCCATTTTCAATTAAAATACCAGAGTAAAAATTAACACACAAATCAATAACCCAATAAAAGACACAGAGAGAAAATGATAAGGAATACTTGAAATACAATGTATTATAATTGTAGAAATATCGTCATATATATATATATATATATATATATATATATATATATATATATATATATAAATATATATATATATATATATATATATATATATATATCGAAAGCAATAATTCATGAATATGCAAGAATTTCTACAGCAATCATATATTTACATTGAATACAGGAATGATAGAAAAGTTGCATTTAAGACAAATAATGTACGATATCGTAATGTGCAAGAGACGAACTAAAATGCAATAAATGTGTATATTAGTATAGTGAAAATAAACTGTTCTAAAGTGCACCAATTAATGGTGTAGGTCCGATAAACCGAAGGAATAACTGATAATTGTATGTCAATATGGTAAAGTGTTTAAGATATGTTAAATCCTACATGATAGATGTAAAAGTATTAGAAATCATATTGTTATAAACAACACACACAGAGACACACACACACACACACACACACAGATTATAGACATATCTCTGTGTGTGTGTGTGTGTGTGTGTGTGTAGGTGTGTGTGTGTGCGCGCTTGTGTGTGAGTGTCTCTGTGTTTGTAGAGAATTTGAAAATGGATTTGATGAAAACCCTCGTTATTGAAAGTAACATGTATTGTTGATTTGATGTGAACATTACGTTTATCCGTCTCTTACTTCAATGAGTAGATTACATAATCGAGTAGCACTGTGAAGTCGTGAATTTGTTCACCTTTTCATCATGTCATTTAACAACGATTATGTAATGGACATGCAAGATGTTTGTTCTAACCATATACAAAGACCAAAATGTGTTAATTTCTGTAATGTCTCGAACTTATTCTTGTACTCTAATATCATGTTCACAATATCCAAGATAACAATTCAAAGCTGGTGAATATTAGAACAAATACAAACCTCTGGAAATCTAGAGATGGGATCAAGTGCCATGGATGAGTAAGCATCCCCTGTTGACTGAGCACACATTATTATTCTTATACATACATATATTTTCCAAACGGAAAGAACGAAGTAAAAACAAAAAGGAAATTCTTCAATAAAAAAAGAAAGAAAGAAAGTTAACGCAACAGTTTAAAAATCTTTCTTCCACTGGATCAGAATAAACAAAACGTTCTTATTGACTGAGTACATGATAAATATTTATGATAAAAATATTTCAACAATGACATTTTAATTTTGCTTCGTCTATTTCATTCTTTGAAAATGCTTGTGCAGTACTTATTTGATTTCAAAATTGAATTAATTAAAAAAAAAGATGAAAGTTGTTCAGTCCTAAATATATGTACATCGGTTTCAAAACGAAGAAAAAAACTGTCAAATTCGAACTTGGATATATCAATTCTAAACCACTCCCCCTCCCGCACAAAGAAATTGTAGTCAATTGAAACATGACAATTTATCTTATTTATAAATATAGATAAATGATATTTTACTTTTTCATGTAACTTTGACATTATGTTTATAATATGGGCTGCTGCGATGTAACCGACAAAACAAATTATACATAATTGAACTATACAGTTTAAAAATTTTAATATTCGAATTTAATAAATTGCATTTGATTGGTGATTCGCGGTTGGGGTGACAGGTCGACTGGGGACTCATACTCTTCATGGTACCTGATCCGACCTCTGGATCTCCAATCACATAGTTTGTTGACAACCTAAATAATTTGGTAATTGTATATATATATATATATATATATATATATATATATATATATATATATATATATATATATATATATATATATATATATACAAGCTCAAGATATATACGATATATAGGGGTATATATATATATATATATATATACAAGCTCAAGATGACGACAAGGGGTTTCCTTTTAAGTGTCCATAAATCATAATTTTCCAGATATTTAAAAAATGCAAGGTATGCAAAAACATTGGAAATTGTACAAACACGATTTACTTCAGGAGAAACCAAATGTGGGACCAGGTATTACACACGAAAAAGCATCATCTGCATCCTATGCAACAAATAAACGATGCCCAGTACAAAGCTGTTTAACTAAATAATCCTCCCGTTATTACATTTAGATTAACCAATTTATATTGATGGAAAAGTCAACTATCAGAATCCATGGGTGGATGTGTCAAACACACTGATTTCACAAAAATTGTACCTGTAATAATAACTCAATTACCCCTATTTTGTGTGAGTGGACTGTACTACTGATTGACATTGGTGAGTCTAAATTTGATTTAAAGCTGAACTAGGATCAGTTTTATGATCTTAGTTCAGCTTTAAGAGGTTGATGAATTATAGACGTTTTCTTTACATTATGGAATTTGGATTCTCATACGTTTGTTACATTTCTATTTTCAACATTAAGTCCACGAGGACCATAGTTTCTATTTCTAGTTTATATGAAATAGCTGTTTCATTCAGATTTCAGTTTGAAAGACATAACACACTCACATATACCGAATATGTGATCACTATTCGGGATCAATTGAACAGAAATCTAGAATTAGATTAATTTATAACATATTTTTAACGTTATTGATATCAGATATTATATATTAATTAAAAGAAATATTACTATGATTAAAATAAAGCCATTCATGGTATCACTACAGTTACGCAACATGTCACGTTTAATTACATTGCCAGAGTAAGATTGAAATAATTTTGACATATTTTGTTATCCTTCGACACATTAATACAGTTTGTTTAGGCAAAAGTATAATACATATTTATACATCTTAAAAAAAAAAGATAAACCACGTCATCGAAACCTACGTTACTTTTTTATTAAATATACTGATATAGGTTTTTACGTAATTAAGAATTTCTGAACTTTTTTTCAGCTGAACAACTAGTAAATCCAGTACAAGACAAAGATATACTGACCAAGCATAAACTAAAGTACAATGTAGTTATATGGTAAAATAACCAACCGACCAAATTACTATTACGATTTAAGTGTAAAAATGCACGTAAATTAGCATTAAAACACATAATATCAGAACCTATGAGGTAAAGTATGCCAAACGAAAAAGTCGCTGATATTCATTTGAATGCACGGTGTCGTAAAAAGCTAAAAAATATGGTAAAATGCAACCATAGATAACCAAAACTATTGAACCGTTTTCATTCACTCAAAATTTTTAATTTTTCCCCAATTTTTATACAGTTGTTATTGGCTTATTGTTAACGTATTATCCAGGAAAAAATGAAATGTGTGATTTCAGCTGTAGAGTGTCTGTGAATATACGATTGATATCATTATTTGGATTGTATATTAATTTGCTATTTTGCAAATAATGCAGGCATTCTTAAAATTGGTGCTATATGCCTTTGGCATAAAATAAAATATCGAATTGAGTTTGAATATTTGCTTATGCCAGCTGACTACTACATAAACGTTAATTTCATATGTTAAACTGATATATACGTGATTTTAATAAAAAAAGAAACACAAAGTTAAACTATCAACAAATCTTTAAAAATATACACTGTGCAAAAAGTTATTTGTCTTTTAACCTGACCCATTTACAAATGAAACAGGATACGCGGGTGAAACAAGCGCCGTGACTCGTAACAGTAGGGTGAGTTCTGTGTCAAGTTTGATTTGGTACTTGTACATAAGATCCCCAGGATCACGGGTAACATTTGACAGAATAGAATAACATTAGACCTACCTGAAGTTAAAACTCTCTTGTACATCATCAGACAATAAATACCACTTCCGTTTTTTTGGTGCCGCCATTGACGCAAATACATAAATTGGTATTTGTTGACAAGCAAAGTTCGATTTAAGTATTCTGACTCAACATAAATGTTAGAATGCACTAGACCTACCTGATATTGAAATAAATACTTATTTGTCTCATGTATGACGTAACAATACATAACCAATTATAATCGTAGTTCCACCCGAGCATTACATAATTGTTGATACTAATCTAGTCCTTCGGATTTCATTGGTATTTTTCAATGAGTAATTTATTCATGTTTACATGTTTTTTATTTATTTTAATTTAGCATATCAATTAAAGCAACAAAAACTATATTCTGCCCAAGAGCAAATGATGTTACATGTGGCATATATAACCTCATATGTTAAGAAATGTACCCTTCGCTTCGCTGGAACGTGGGGTTACAAAACACGCCTGTACGACACGACAGTAATTATTAAAAGGTATACACTTTGTCAATTGATTTTTCTTTTTCTACTTCTTTCTATAAGATAACATATAAGATAACTATTGGGGTACAGATGCAAATTTTAGCATGCCCAAAACAGTTGTTTGAAGCATTATTAAAACATTTTAGGTAAGAACTTATATTTTCTTATATAAAATGCAGAATTCGGATGTATATTTTTCCACAATTTCAATAATGAACGTCCTTGATGCACCCAATTCACTTCTAACAAAAAAAAAATCAAAATTCGGAATCGGTGAACAAATCAATAGATTGTCCAAAGATAATATTATGAACTCAGTTCCTTTGTGAATACGTAATCCAACAAGCATAACAATTATACAAAGGGGGACATTATGCATATGTATATTTAAATGTTCTCATGCATCATCTGACTTTATGAACAGTTTTTGTTTTATCCCTTTTCACAAAACTTCACCAGTCTTTCATCGAAGACATAAGGAAACTTCGACACTTAGAAGATCTCTGGAATTTAAAGTGTAATGTCTATGTTTAACATCCGTATATCTGATAAACCTGATAACCTTTTATCAAGGGAAATCTGAACATTTCGAAAGTCCAGTAACATTAAATAATGACATTCTAGTTACAAAATGTCATCAATAACAAGATCAAACACATTAAAACCGACAATAACCATCATTTTATCATAGAAATTGCACAATAGAAAAAGTCAAAAATATATTTTTTTTGTATTTTTCAAGGTCAACTTTTCTTTGATGCGGAGGCGTCACCGGCTGTAAGTGAAGTTTCGCAAATTTTGAACTTGTGGACTGACATCAATGCTGTGATGGTTCTTTTATTTGACTTGTCTACCATATCGCATGGCTTTGTATGATACCACTTTTAGATGCATAAATTATGTCAAATTCGAAATAAACAGATGAAAGAAACGATCGTCTTGAGCATTTGTTTTGGCCTGTCTTTTTTAAAACGAAAACTCTAATCTACCGTTCCCGACCCAAAACCCAAAACCATAGTAAAGAAATATTTTGGTAATGTATGTATTGATCCACTTTTTCTCAGTTAAGGTATTTTGAAACTTTATATAGTTCCAGTTCGTAGGTGGAGTGTTTGATGTGCAAAGACTGACTACCTGTATTACTTGTCTAAAGATATGTCATGGATTTGAAAACGACACTCTTCTACTGGACCATTGTTCGCTCTGTGAAATTGTTTGTCGGAAAATATACAGACGATCAGTGTGTCCAAATGAAGAGCAATTTGGACAGAGGAGCAGAATTGACTGAAAATGAAAATGTTTGGATCCGTGATCACGCTGTCAGAGAGTGGCATTGACATTGTTTTAGACCAGTAACATTTGAAGACACCGATATCTTCAAAGACGAAAACAAGTAAAACAAACGAGATACAAATCGAATAGTTACTCCAAGCTGTTTATGGAATGGTTCCAAACAACTGATGAATTTAGAGACAGAGTAGAAATTCCTCTAGAACAAATTGATCACTTCCTGGCCCAATTATTTCAAAGAAGTTGGATTTAAACATTCTATTTTCTGATTCAGAGTTGGAAAAGTCAAATATGTAATTTGTATACATATTTGAGTCAGTGTATTCGAGTTTCCGGCAGCAGGGCATACGGCTAGTGCACCTTGGACTACCCCTAGTACAACGGTGGTCGCAGGTTTGATACCCGAGTATCGAAACAAAAATGCCTAATACATATGGTTACCAACATTTATTCCAGTGGCAAGTGGCTTTATTCATAAAGGGTCTAAATGCTGAAATGCTTAGAGCTTGTTTCGTTAAATGAACAAAGGTGCCAGATAAAGCAATAAGGTATGAATACAAACCGCACACTCTGTCGGGTATTAAGAACAATATTGGCCATTATCTATATAAAAGATCTTGTAAAGCAGCAAAAATGGACATAACATTTACACTTCAAACAGGGTCCTACAGGCAAAATGGTCATTTTTAAAGCTCTAAAGTCAAAAGAGAAAATTGACCAGCAAAGCTAAGACTCTGACCAAAGGAGGAAATAAACATTCTGCATAACGAGAACCTTTTGGGAGTAGTTGGATTTGAAAGAGTAGATTGCATTTATAAGTATGAGGTTGTTTTTGTTAAATTAATGTACTGTGTGGAATATTGCAAAAAACAAGCATATATTTGAATTTAAAAAGTGGACAACAAAATGCGAATTCTAAACGGAGTTGGACAATACGTTCGGAAGGAGCACCCTCTATCAGCACGCCACACCCGCCGTAAAATTACCATGGGAACGTCTCGTGTTCGATGAAAAGCGTCAAGCTCGATGAAAAGGTTGATATAACAACGGTCTCATCACGAAGAAGACTATAACTTTGGTATTATGTTTATATATATATATATATATATATATATATTATATATATATATATATATATATATATATATATATATATATATATATATATATATATATATATATAAGTGCAAAGTATTGAGGTGACTATAAAGTTTTCATAGGGGTACTAAACATTGCTTAAGGATACGACATATGACATCGAAACATGACGGTTGAGTCCAGTCGGCAGGAAATGCATGTGTTTTCCAAAAAGTTCATATTTGTCCAATATTAACGACACTTGCATATTGTCTGATGTTAAAATTAGAATGTGTACATGTTACCAACAACTAAATCAAATATTTATAATAACATAGCAAAATCTATCATCTAAAGCTTATTTTTGATGAGATGTATCTAGGAAATCGGTGGATAAAGATGAAATTAATTTTCTGCAAAACTATTACTATGGTATTATGTTTATTACATTTATTCGCTGTTTTGACTTGCTTTTTGTACAGTGGTGCCCATATGTACACTGGAATCTGTGTATCTTTATGTATTCTATATTCATTAATATACCCTTCTATCCACCCATTCATCTATCCATCCACCCAACTCTTTGACTTAAATAACCCTCTTAAGTTAGGGTTTTATTCTACTATTGACAAAGAAGACTCAAGAGATTGAGTATTTATGATATTAAATGCGAAGTTCTCTCTTCTGTTAAGGAAATGTTCACTATATATATATATATATAAATGTATATATTCTGGAACAACTGTTCATCGGCCAATTATTGGACGACATGTTTCTGTATGTGGTAAGACAGACATTTAGCGTTGCATTACCGATATGAAATAATTCATATTACGCCCCGTGTTCATAAATGTGTAAATACTGCCGACTGTAGAGAGATGATTTATTACACCTATATTACACATATGTTTAGACCACATGGGAGTTTGGTGTTTTTTACCTTCAAATGTTTTCATTCCTCTACACATTCTTTTGTCGTATTGTTATCGAGCAATATGGTATAAGCCAAACTAAATAGATGAAGCAGATGTGCCTAAATCACAACATACAAATTCTACTTATCACTAACACAGCATACGAGAAATAATCTATTTCATCTAACAGAAAAGTGAGACGCAAGGAATAGCTTTAAATTGATAAATGATGGCCGTGTTGATAGAATGATACAGGAATAAATAAGTAGAAAGTAAAATTAAAAATGGCAAATTAAATCATCCAAAAAGTCACACCCTTTGAAAACGTCACAAAACATGTAGCATACATGTAAGATTTTAACGATAAATAAATCATTTCATCACTTTAAAATGTTATAACTCACCTTCAGAGGTTTTATACAAAACAAATGTATAATGAAACATACTTTTGTAAATGATTTGTTTTATTCTATGGCACACTAAAATCAAATAGACGAGTAAATCATAGTTTTTCTGCAGTTTTCTGCTAGTTTTGAGAGAAAAAATACGTTAAACTTATTAATCTGATTTTGGCACCCTAATTTGTATCAACTGGACAACTCTGTCTAACCGAGAAAAACTAGGCTTAAAACTTATAAATGTGATTTTGGCGCAGTTAAACCTAGTTTTGTTCAGATAATCTGGGTTTTAACTAATGTTTGTAATTTTGTAAGTTTATTCAAATCAGGATGCCAAAATCAGATTTATTGGCTTACCGAGAAAAGCTTAATTTATCTCATAAATTTGATTTTGGCGTGCCATATTTGAGGGTTTAAATTATTTTATTGAAAATTTTATGTCATATAAAATCGTTTTCTAAATAATAACATAATTATCCTTTGACTACATCATTGCAAAATCATTTTGTCATATCATCTTCATCTGCATTTATGATGAAGTATTCTGGCTTTAGTTCAGCAATACATATATATAATAAAATGATTTGCGATATAAAAACACGTGACCGTCAATTTGACAAACGTGTTTTTAACTTAGACAGACCTTGTATTATGAAGTGAAGACTATCTTTTGCGTCCATTACTCTTTCACAAGAATCATTACTTTCCCATTCACTTTTAACTGACAAATAGAAGAAAAACATGGGTTCACACTTCCGACGATTCTGTGTGCTGTATGGTACCCATTGATCAAAGCAGAGCCTCGTACTTTTAGGCATCAAAGTACCTTGTTCTTTCAAGTAACGACAAGAATAATCTGTATTATGAAGGCAACATTGTTTTTGACATTAAGGAATGCGTGCAATTTCACACAACATTTAAGCATACAGTTCTGCAAAACACTCATCTTCAATTGAACCAGACAGCATGTTTTAAGCTCAGAAAAATTAGCTACAAAATATATATGTTACAGAGTCCGTTTCTTGTTTTTAACAAAAAACTTGTATTATGTTACCGAGTTTTTGCCTCCAACAGCGAATTCTATTAAGATCCTACTGTACTTTGGTAAATTTGGCGTGGTTAACAACTAAATGCAGGGATATCGAGAACTTCCATCTTGTTTAACGTTTGTCAGTATCTAAATGATATCTTACTAATCAGACTGCAAGACAGTTGTTACGTTCTAACAACGCAGTGGTTGGTCCTCTGCTGCTCGAAAATTGGACCTGCTTCCCGCTAGTTGATACCGACCGTATCGTTTCTATTCTAGATTTATCATTATGATCAAAGTGTTGATGCTAAAATAGTGACTTGTCTATTACGCTAAATGATTTATGATGAACATTTTGATAAATCTTTTAAAACATATTTTAATCAAAACATTATTTTAAGACTTTTGTATTTGTGGGTCGAATTTCAGCGTTAACAGGGGAAGGAAATATACCTTGATACTTATCAGCTGTCAAGAGCCATATTGTAAAACACACACACATACACAGACTATATATATATATATATATATATATATATATATATATATATATATATATATATATATATATATATATATATATATATATATATATATATATATAGTTTGTATGTGTGGAGAGAGAGAGAGAGAGAGAGAATAGAGAGATGAGTGGAGAGAGAGAGAGAGAGAAAGAGAGAGAGAGAGAGATTAGTGTTCCTAATATTTCATTTTATCAAAATGATTGATGATTGATTTATAATTAATTTATTTGCTATTTCTACATAATTGTTTTAATTGGATTTGCATATGCATCCGATATTCAATGTGTTAAGCAAATTAAATAATTGAAAAAATATGTTTCTTAATTTGATATTTTATCTTATAAAAAAATCTCACTACTTTTCAGAAATTTAAAAATATTTTGTTCATAAAATTTACAGGAAATCTTTACAAAGGTATTCCCGTTTGTATTTTTCTGTCATAGAACATCTGTATTTACTGAAAATGCCATTTTAATTACGTCTTCTGTGACGACGCATTGGGGTGAGAAAGAAATGTTTTTGTATGGCACGCCAAAATCACAAAAATAAGTTAATCCTAGTTTTTGCAATTAATCCTAGTTTTGCTCCATTTTCCTCCAGTTAAACTTAGATTTTATCGGTCATTGATTTTCTATAATGTAAATGTAAAACAAAAATAGGTTTATCCATATACATTATATTTAAAACAAAATGAGATATATTCGGCGATGTTCTGGCTTCCTGGTTTTAACATATTTCAAACAGTGTAGTTTGACATTCTAGGGGCTACATATTTGTTTTGCCTACAAAACTTCATTTCAAGAATTTTTGGCCACAACAAAATGCGAGTTACAATGAGAGGCTGATTCATTATTATAGTAATTGCCGATATCACCAACGCCAGAGTGATGATGTTTTTATATCTTTCTCATAAAACCCACATTCTGAGGGTACACAGCAATTGTAATTATAAACCTCATCTGTCGTGTCAGGTACTGCATGCGGGTAATGCATTCGTTAAATTGCATCTTTGGTGATATGGATGTATTTGACAAGCCTAAAGGCATACAAACATACACACATTCTTAACTCGGCAACCATCCATACATACTTACATAGATAATTAGAAAGACAGACAGATAGATAGATAGATAGATAGATAGATAGATAGATAGATAGATAGATAGATAGATAGATAGATAGATAGATAGATAGATAGATAGAAAGATAGATAGATAGATAGATAGATAAATAAATAGAGAGATAGATAGATTGGCCGATAGTTAGATAGATAGAAAGATAGATAGATAGATAGATTGGCCGATAGATAGATAGATAGATAGATAGATAGATAGATAGATAGATAGATAGATAGATAGATAGATAGATAGATAGATAAATAAATAGATAGATAGATAGATAGATAGATGTGAAGTTACAATATAGATAACTAGATACCCATTAATCTTTTAACTCCCACTAGGATTTGTTGACATGAAACATCTAAGTAAGCTTCCGGTGTTGGTCACAATTTAACATAAGCTGTCGGTTTGATATACACTGTATACTCTTATTTGTGTGTATTATGCTATATCTAAATACACATGTATTCGTTACTTCTTTTAAATAAAACAATAGAATTTCAAGAGGTTCAGTAATGCTTTGGTATATCGCCTATGTTATGAAATAATGTAGCAAATGAATTCTTCTTTTATGTTTTTGGTGAATTTTAACGCAATCATAGATAATAAATTCCTCATGTGAAGACAACTTATAGATAAGTTATACTGCTGGGCGATAATTTTACAAATACTGATGATGTGAAAATCACGATTAAATTCATGAATAAATGTGTGGGAAGTAAACGTGAACACACGTACTTATTTTGCTATAATGAGCTGTTATTTAAAGAAAATTTGTTATTGTTCACAATCATGTTTAAATTTTGCACGATCATCTCCAAATAGATATTGTCCCTGGTCCTGTCCTTCACTCTCTATCATTGTCTGATAATGAGAGGAAATGTTTAAGTCTGTGAGTGCAAAAAAGGAAATCAGAAATATTCCCTACGTGTTTTCGCAGTGTATAATTTCCTTTCAACGAACATGGGGCTTTCGTGGTCTGGTGGTTGAAGCATATTGCTTTAAACCACGAAATCCCTCATTTTAGTCCGCGCAGGCCTACTTTAATCTAAGCTGGTTTTATGGGAGTGCCATTTTATTTGCTGAAGGCTGGATGTCTCCTTCCGGGGACGCTCTAGCAGGGCTCTATCGCCCATCAATAAGAGCATGGTGCTACAATATGAATGAAAATGTAAGAAGTAAAACACAATAAAAACTATCACACCAATCGTAAGATGGTAGTCTTTTCTAGAGTGGAAAGATCCCCTTTTTACAAATTGTAAAAAACGGTTTAACAACCGTTGTCGTATGTTTTAGTCGGCATTCCAGGTAGTAAACAAGTTATTTTACGACCATACAAATTTCAAAATTTATTTTCGATTGGAATGCAATTCTTCATATAAAAGTGAAATTAATATATCATAGAAAAAAGGGAAAAGCATTCATCGGGAATCTAAACGACCTCAGTAGGACAACCTTTTCCCGCAAAATGACGTAATAGTTAAATTATGACATCAACCATTTAGAATACGAAAACGAAACCGGGGTATATGAGGAGTTTGTATCCGGTAAACCGTTTTTGAAAGAACGATTTTTTGTAGGTCCTGGAGAAAGAAGATTAGACGACAGTATAGCATTGCAGTTTGGGTAATTTCTAATCGATAAGTTCGCTTTGCGCTTTCTATTATGGTTACGATCTACCATATCAGAACATTCGGGAGAGACCAACAACAAATGCAGTTAATGAAGGAATATCCTGTTTATCCTTTTGTGTATTACGTCACAATTTTTCAGTTTTAATGGTGGATTAGAGAACACGGTTACACTCTACCCGGATTGAAACCAAGGCTTTCCGCATGTAAATGGGCAAGCATTCTGACGAATCTTGCTTAGGTTCCAGGGGCTCGAACCTGCTCCGAAAAGAGGTGAAAGATTTCATTGCTCAAAGTGCAATGCTCTAACCATTCGGTAATGGAGGCCCCTGCTAATACTGTTAGGATTGGGACGTCATGCAACTGAATTTCCATGTAATAACAAATTATATTTATAACAGTCCCCCAATTTACAAAGTAGCCTACTTGTATGTAAAATATACATCATATAGCAGTGTTCCTGTAGACAAAATTTCATAAAACAGACCAATTTGAAAATTTGTACAAGCAGTTAGATTAAGCATGACCCTTTTCCAGAACAGGATTGGATATATTCAACCAATCAGAGACCTCGGTGGCCGAAAAGCACATGTATCATTGCGCCTTATGATTCCTATTAAGTTTTATTAGGGGCCGGCAGATGATCCCATTAGCCATGAGTCCACAGCCTCACACCACCACCACACTCAACAATTTTTCAGTAATATGGAAGCGGACAATTTTTAATGGGTGATTAGAGTTGAGATACTTCATGGATTAAAGCGTGATACTCTAACCACTCGGTCACGGAATACCATAGTGAACAGTCAGATTCATATTAAAACACCGGGTAACTGAACAATGTGAAACAGATTTGAAGAACTGGTTTACATCTAATCTCGTGCAAATTTTACGGTTGCGGTGTTTTATAAAAAAGGCCAAAATAAATGCCCAAGACAATTGCTTCTGTCAATAAGATTTCATCAATTGAGCCCGAGATTTAAATAGACGTATAGTTTCGAAAGACGAAGGGGTGTACGACAAAGTGAAGTATTTAGTCATGTATTTATTTTGTTACAGGTGATTTACAGTTTACAGTTTGCTTTGGATGGAATCCATCTACAACATTGTCCAACATTCTAACGTGTTTGTGCATGTCTCTTCGTAAAACCTGATGTTCATTCATTTTACTTTTTTATGACAGTGCCGTTTTACATTCTATCAATTTAGATTGCATGGAGACATCTCTGACAAGGTTTGAGGGCCCCTATGACACAATAACGAAAACGTGGTAATGACTTTTTAAGATTTTATGCATTCTGTAACACGAGATAATTTTTATTACAATTTCAGAAGATCACTGACTTTGATCATCTGAATGAAGCTTAACGGAGGAGAACAAGTTATTTTCTGTTTATATTAAAATAGTAAAAGAATTTTTGTGATGCTTGTCTCTTTGTGTGCGTCTACTGATAATATACATGTTTGCAATTTAATTTTGTTTTATTGTATTTATCTATGTCCGTAGTTGTTCTATCATCAATAACTCTGATTGAATCGAAATTCAATGTAATCCTAAGGTGTTTAAAGGGACATTAGCTATGGGGTTTTTCCCCAAATTTTGTTTTTCCTTTTTACTACTTAGATTGATTTAAAATAAGAAAAAAAAAAGAAATATACATAGGCATAAAAATTCTCAAATCCTTACACACTTTGTGAAAATTGCTCGAGACACCCAGGTTTGTCACTTTTTGACTTGCAGTTGATTAACTCAACCCTACTATTCGGCTATATGAAAACGAAACTGGCCTTGACCTCATTTTCACAAAATGTATGGGGATATTAGATTTCTTATGCCTGTGTATAGGTCATGTGTTATTGTGCATCATGTAAAAGTAGTAAAAAAAGAAAAAATTGAATTAATATGCCAATGCCCCCTTCACCACAAGGATACTATTTCATACGTATGTCTGTATTGTATACGTATGCCAGTTATTATTTTCTGATTGATGTTTGTAAAAAGTGGATTGCATGTGTGCACTTTCTATATTAACCAATAGATTTGGCAAAAAGTATATACTTTTGGAAGTGTTTGTCTTTCAGGAGGACTTGTAATTTCCTTTTATCGAACTATGGTACAGGGGAAATGCTGGGAATATAAATATGCCATTGTTTACCTATTTACATGACCTTATATAAATCTATTGCTGCTTTTATTAATGACTATTCAAATGATAATTATGACTGAAGGTAATGTAATTATGTTTACCGTTTCTGTATGTTTATTATCTATATTTACAGTCCTGTTGAGCTTGAGATAAATGAGACGACAAAGAGCATCACATCCGTTTCTCACCTAGTTTTACTCATGTCGATTGGGGTGGACGGTTAATTTGAAACCTCCCTTTATGGTAAAGGCGACGATTTCAAATTTCATATCACGACTTCCCGTTCCTGAGTAGTAATATCCTGTCTGTCTTCTCCTGCCTATTGTCTTTTCATGTTTTAACTATACCTATACTTTATGCCAGGGCATGCGCCTCTTATGAATCTTTTATTCTGAGAACCAATGAACTGATCAGACAGGGATCCGTTGTTGAACACATGAAATCATCACTAAGGAAGTTTTATGGTCAATCAGGGTTTTTTTTTTAAACAATACGAAGTCACCTCTCAGGAATGTTAGATAGTATTCTGGAGCACGACCATATAAGGTTAACTTTATGTATTCTTTCTTACTATGTTACAATATATCACCTACCTCCATGTGTGATAGCATGCTATGTAAAGTGTTAATATGTTTCAGTACATGCTTAGATTATATCATGTACCGAGGGCGATTTAACTGTATGCACTTACATCTGACATTGTCCTTGTGTTTCTATGCATTTATTAATATCAGTCAATCTATGTTCAATTATCATGATGGAAATATCTTTATAATATCTTTATAGCCATACCGTTCCTCACAAAAAACCATATAGTCATCAGAAATATTTTATGTGAAGTCATCTATGTCACTTAGATGTTAAATCGCGCATGTTATTCTCGTTGTAAATGTATTTATATTTAATCAATAAAATATGTCGCATTGTAAAGACATACATAATTAGATATCTTTTTATAATTGTTTAAACAACCTTATATACCTGTTCTATTGACTTCCAAACGAAATTGAACTTTAAAACTGTTACTACACTTACTTTTTATTGTATATGTGATTTCATCCGCACATTTGTAGTTATACTTTACTTTTTATTGTTATATGTTTCACCGCATTTGTTAGACATATTCGCGAATACATGGATTCACGGTTATATGTCGGTAAATACTTTAATTTTGCGAGTTACAACAGTAATATTTAAGGTGCATATGTTATAAATAGACGCATACATATGTAGACTTTAGTATCACCACATTTATTTTATATAGGAAGTATATACTGATTACCATTTTCAGAGGATAAAGTATTCAATCTAAGAATAATGTTTGCAATTCTGTTTACGCGTATCTTTTTGTGTAAACACTTCTAAAGCTACACAGTCTTGTTAAATATATGGAAAACGATTGTCTTGTTTGCGATTACTCTGTTTCGTTAAGTGAAATGTTGAGTTACCTGTTCGATGGCAGTTGTTGAGATGTCTGTACCAATTGTGACGAGGATTCGTTCCTCGCGTATTTCATTTTGATTTGATTGTGGACTCACTGCAAGTGTGACTGGTCGACAGGGGATGCTTACTCCTCCGTAGCACCTGATCCCACCTCCTGAATGCAAGAGGTTCGAGTTTTTCCATTTTTTTTTACCAGATTTGTACTTGTATCCTTGACATAACGAGATTTACGCAAACTTGTTCCTCGAGTTAGCGTAGCTTGCACAGATGTAACTTTGGTATGATTTTAAAGATCCAAGTGATACTGATTCGAATCGATGTCTATTTTCATTATTTTGTATTTTTTTAAAACAAAGTCATGTTAATTTTTACAGTATCACTACCCGGAAGTAGTCAGGTTCTCGCAATCTCTCGGAGGTCTACGTGCCTTAATGTGTATAATTTCACTACATCTGATTGATCAGTTTTGATTGATCGTAATTTTTATTGACATTATGAAATTGATTTCAATTGTTTTTGTTTGTATGTCTCGCTAACAGTTTCGGGATCAGATGGAATGATTGATAATCTAAACTAGTTATTTCACCTACCTAAAAACAAAATAAACAAAATCCAGAAATAAATAACAGCATTCAAACATGTCTAGAGATGGTAATATATTACGGCACATTACCGTAGACACTTCCTCTGTACGACTCAAGGTATAAGCTCGAATCTCAAATGCAGCTCAAATACCCTGGGATGCATCGAAAATGTCGTGAAGACATGTGATTATGCATGTGATTACAATATACCTGTGTTATGTCAATGACATGTAGTTAACCATGTGATACCAACAATAAATTTAAATATGCAATGAATATGTAAGTACATATAATATAGTGACATAAATTATGCAGCTTAACATGCATTAACAATTGTATATGCAGCTAAAAATGACATAGTTCAACGTGATATTATGTACATTTATGTACATATGTAATCAAATAATTATGAGAGCAGATTCAATTATGCTTTCGATTGCACTGGTTCAGTTGATCGTATAAGCAATCATAATTGTATAAAAATACCATAAACAATATCAATACAATTCTTTTACATCAACACTAATTGATATGTAATTATACCTTCGATATTGGAAACAGGTGCTCGCGATTCTAAAGACTTATGTGTATAGCACGCAACCGCTAAGGTATTAGTTATTAAATAAGCAATTGCTGAAACATATAAAGACACAGGTGATACGACAGATACAGAACTCATATACGATCACAGATATAAATACAAACTATAAGGCAGATTTAAGACAAATTAGTAGCACACGTGTGATCTGATGTAGTTACGAAATGTCTTCACAGAACCAAATTAAAGACAGTCATGATTACATATATAGATGTAATTACAGATTACATGCTACGATAAACACAAATGTAATAACAGAGGCAATAAGAAATGCATACCTAATACACCACAGGAATGATAACAGAGACAGATGTGTTAAACGAAACAATTTCAGAGACAAATAAAATTACATGAAAAATAACAAATACATATTTCATTACGGCAACAAGAACATATACGGGATTAAATACGGAATAGATAAGGGAGACAGGTATAATTAAAGAAAAAGTAATTAATTGAAAAAGTAATAAGAAACGGGGTGTAATTGCATAAAGACATTGTTTAAGAAACGAGATATTTAATACGGAAAATAATAAAGACATGTTAATTTAGGAACAATATCGGAGACAGATGTTAATACAGGAACAATACAAGAGAGATGTTAACTATTGAAAATAACAGGTGTTATTACAATAACAGACAAGATATAGATGTTAATACAGGAAACAATACCAGAGACAAGATGTTAATACAGACTCACACAAATTACAAATACTTTAGAACAATGATAAAACCGGATGTTAAATACAGGAACACATATAACAGAACAAAACAACATATTAATAACAGAACAATACAATGTAGATTAGATGACAAACCAGGAATAACATAACAGAAGACAGACTGTTAGGAACAATACAAAAGGAACAGAATACAAAGAGACATATAGTTTAGGAACAATGATAAAACCGGAACAATAATAACAGAAAGACAGGTACTTTAGGAAGTACAAAAACCGGGTGTAATAACAGACTCACACCGGAGACATATAGTTTAGGAACAATAATAAAACCGGGTGTAATAACAGACACACACCAAAGACATGTACTTTAGGAACAATGACAAAACCGGGTGTAATAACAGACTCACACCGGAGACAAAGACATAAAATACATTACTTTGGAACAATGAAACAATGATAAACGGTGTAAAAAGAAACCGAACAAAACATTATAACATAATTCACAAAATACAAGTACAGAACAATGTAATTGGATGTAATTTTTCACCCAAAGACATGTACTTGTAATGACAAATGTATTTTGAAAAATGACTCTGTATAGTTTAATGCAATTACCGGGTGTTCAGATTGCTTGTTCTAGTATTTTGAAAAATGTATGCGATCTTACTTGTTCATTTTGCTTGTTATAGTATTTTGATTAATGTATTTGCACTTACCTGTTCATTTTGCTTGTTATAGTATTTTGATAAATGTTTGTAAAATAAATAACACCATATCATTAGTTTAGGAACAATGATAAAATAATAAGCAGAAACATGTACTTTAGGAACAATATCAAAATCGGTAGTAATAAAATAATAGCCGGAAAGATATGTTAACCAATTTCATCGGTGTAATGTCACATCAAATACATATACTTTAGAAACAATAAAAATACCATGTAATAACAGATCACCGTGGTTTACTTTAGGAGCAATGATAAAACTGGGTGTAATAACAGACACACACAAATGACATGCATTTTAGGAACAATGACAATAGAAAAATAACAAATGCAGATTAATGACAATAGAGAAACATTAATAACACATGTTGTCATTCGGTAGTGAAAAATTATGGGTAAGAGAAAGAGAACAAATGATTAATTTCAAAAATACAAGGACCAATTGTATCAGTATTGTTCAAAAAAATGACAAAATGTCTGTATATGCACTTCTGTTCCATTTCCTTGTTCTAGTGAAAAAAAATGTAGCGATCTTAAAGATACAGTATTTTAAACAATATTTGACTTACCTGGTAGTGTAAAGTATGAAAACAGCACTTACCTGTTCATTTTGCCATATCATAGTAGTGTAAAATGATTATAGCATCTGATTGTTTGCCATATCAACAGTAATGTTTGTAAAATAAATAGTATCATTAAATAAATGATAACCATATATATCATATAATAGTAAAATAATAGCAGGAGATATGTTAACCATTTCATTGGTAATGTAAAATAATATTAGAAAGATAAAATACTAACCATATTATTGGTAGTGAAAAATATTAGCAGAAAGATGTAATAATCATGTCATCATATGAAAAAAATTCGGAGAGTAAATATAATAACCAAACAGATCGCAAAAATGACAAAAATAAATCTAACCATGTCATCGGTAGTGAAGATACAATAGCAAGATCGGTATATACTTGCCATATCATCGGTAGTGTAAAATGATTATAGCATAAATACAATAACCATATCAACAGTAGTGTAAAATAATAGTAGAAAAGATATTCTAACATTTCATCGGTAATCGATATACTAACCATATCATCGATGGTGTAAAATAATAGCAGACAGATACAACCATATCAAAAGGTAAAATAATCTATACAAATCATATCATCGGAGTGTAAAATAATAGCAAAAATAATAGCAGAAAGTAAAATAATAGCATAAAACCACATTTCATCGGTAGTGTAAAATAATACCAGAAAGATATACATCATACAAGTGTAAAATAAAAGGAAATCTACCATGTCATCGGTAGTGAAAAATAATAGCAGAAAGATATTCTTACCATATCATCGGTAGTGTAAAATAATAGCAGAAAGATATTCTAACCATATCATCGGTAGTGTAAAATAATAGCAGAAAGATATACTAACCATATCATCGGTAGTGTAAAATAATAGCAGAAAGATATTCTAACCATATCATCGGTAGTGTAAAATAATAGCAGAAAAATACAATGAAAAGGAAATCTACTATGTCATGGGTAGTGTAAATATTATAAACATAATATCAAAGTTATAATGTAAAGTAATAGCAGAAAGATGCAATAAGTCGAAAATCTACCATTTCATCGGTAGTGCAAGTGATTGTTTGGAACGTTCGCTTTTTAATTACAGAGGTTACTTTCAATTTTCATTATTTACTAACCACACTGTTATATTTCAAAAGCATGCCATGAACCAATAGAGATCTTTCATAATTTTATCGAAGTACGCATACTTATTGAAATTGCAATCCATAACATTTGTTTCAGTCATACAATTATTATCAGTACCGATTGTTTAGTCGTCTGTACTATTTTCTTTAGGAAATACACACATTAAAGTCAAATTAAACAGATGAAACCTTATTGACAGAAACGATCCTCTTGAGCGGTTGTTCTGGCCTATATTGTAAACTTGAAACTTTGATATTGTTAATAATGTTTGTGACGATAATTTATCCCTCACTTATATCACTTAAATCTGAAAGATGTATGCCGGTCAACACGGGATGTTTAATCCTCCATGGCACCTGGTCCCACATTGGTTTTCCAGAGGTCCCTTTTTTTTTTTGCACCATTATGCAAGAGATTATTGTATCATTGTAAAAGATGACATTTATTATTAGGAGTAATCTTATATCTGAAAGATTGCTAACACACCATGATGACATTTTTGTCTACTGAACATATATATATAATAATGTATATCTATATACTATATATATATATATATATATTATGTATATATATATATATATATATATATATATATATATTTCAAATATGGTACAATTTACAGTTGTCTTGTATTACATGCACAAGTTCAAACTTAATATACGTCATCACTTGCTGTGGATGTGAAGAAAATTACATTGGTCAGACGGGAGATACTTTACGCCACCGAATGACAGTGCACAGACAATGTATCCCCGTTAATGAGCACATTTGTCGCAGCCAATAAAACGCCTAATTTCAAAGTATTTCCACTTTACAAATTTCATAAAAAACTGTAGAGAAGGAACGTGAAACAAAAGAAATACTTTAACTCCGCATTATTTCATGAACAATAATCATATGACGTCATTATTAACTGTGTAAAATGTAACGTCACCTATATATTGCTATTTGACGTATCCAAGTGTAACTATGTAATGTTAAACCCCTTGATGATAATAATGAAACCAGTTGATCTTATTTCGGCGCTGTGATATATATATATATATATATATATATATATATATATATATATATATATATATATATTATATATATATATATATAATATATATATATATATATAATCAATTTCATTTCATTTCTATAGTTCATCCAAACAAAAAGAATTTATCGATGACTGTCATCTAATATAATTGGGAAATAGAGTTGTATGGACATTCAAAATAGTCTATAAAGGCCACACAAGGTAACACGCAAAAGTGATCGTTATAGACAGTTGACCACTGTAAAGAGGTTTACTCATTATACGAAAGTGATTGTGACTTTTATCGGCAGGCGCCTTTTATACAGAGGTGGACTTAAATGCAGTTTGATTGTAGATAAATGGAATAATCAGTCTGCTTCAACATAGAATCTGTTTGTGCGTTTATGTTTTATGTAAAAATATAATAATACTTATTCATTTGTATTATTTTGGAATGATAATGATGGAAGACATGTTGGCCCGAGATAGGAGAGCATGTATATCTGTTGTGTTTATATCATTTTTATAACCCTATATATATATAAATATGACACGCCGAAACCCCATAACAATAATATATGTATGTGCGACATAATTAGTGCAGATCGATTTCTTTATCTAATTAAATAAAGTCTACAAAGACATCATTTATATTTATATATGATAGATTATGTTGTGGTTGTCATTTCGCATTATCTTTAGACCTACTCAAAGGCATTTTACGTAGTGCGTACACGTATTACCATATACAGACAAACACACCACACGTGATAACAAGCAAACCCGCATACTCACAAGAAATCACATGCGATTACAAAGGAACACACGCAAATACAAAGGAACACACACAAATACAAAGGAATACACGTAATCGTAAAGTAACATGCATAATTACAAAAACACGTACAAAATCACAAGGAAACAAGCATAGTAACAAGACAATACACAATCAGAAGGGAACACACATAGGTACAAGACAATACACACATTCACATGGGAACATACATATTACAAAACAATATACAAAATCACCAGGAAACACGTGTACAACAAGGCAGCACATAAATACAAGGACCACACAATCAGAAGAGAACACACACAAAAAGGGACCACACAATTACACACACACACACACACACACACACACACACACACACACACACACAAAATTATAATCAACATGCATACAATCATACATGTGCAAAAAAAATTCAAACACAGTAAAACATCTACACAGTAGTACAGACACAATCATTGGGAGAAAACAAACATCCAAACGACAAAACATATATACAACGAAAGTCATGCAAAGTCACACGAATAAAATCACAGGCATTACAGATAACCATACGCATGCACAAATACCTTTACGTGTATACACAATCGTGTGTATGACAAAACATTCACATGTATACACAAATTAAACAAGTATGCACAAATTACAATTACGTGTATACAAAATTACAATCACTTGCAAACAAAATTTATACATTTTACGTATACAAATACGATAACACAAATGCAATTATAAGTATACACAAATACATGTACATTGATACATATACACAAATGCATTTATACATATACACAAATACCCACCTTTTGGTTTCCAGAGGTCCGTGTATGTCCATTTTTGCCGGATTTGTACCATGTGTCCTGGAAATCCTTAGGATTTATACTTTGGTATATGGGATGTTTTATATACACAATTAAATGTATACGTATATACAAATACATTTATGCGTATACACAAATACACCTATACATATACACAAATACATCTATACATATACATAAATGTATTTATACGTATACGCAAATGCAATTATACATATACAAAAATACAATTATACATATACAAAAATACAGTTACACGTATACAAAAATACAGTTATACATATACCAAAATACAGTTATACGTATAAATTTTACAATTATATGTGTACAAAAACAGTTATACGTATACAAAAATACAGTTATACGTATAAATATTACATTTATATGTATACAAAAATACAGTTATACATATACAAAAATACAGTTATACATATACAAAAATACAATTATACATATACAAAAATACAGTTATACATATACAAAAATACAGTTATACATATACAAAAATACAATTTTACATATAAAAAATACAATTATATGTATGAAAAAATACACTTATATGTATACAAAAATAAAATTATACGTTACACAAACTTGATCACACGTATTCATTAATACAGTCATTCGTAATATCAAATACTATCATTCGTAATATCAAATATCATCATTCGTAATATCAAATACAATCATATATATATACATACATACTCACAAATATATAAATCTGCCAGGTGAAATGTTTGAAATCATTATAATTGTTGCTATACAATTTCTACAATGCATAATAATAGTGCATAATATTAACCATTTACGCCGCTGCTCATATAATTTGATTAAACACTCTTAAGGCGTATATATGTCCAAAAGGAATTTAGAAAAAGGGAAAAATTGACAGTTCTTTACTGCATTATATAAACCATGAAGTTTAAATTACCGTACCTTAAATCATAATGCTATGATAATTATAAGTAGGCCGTGCTATTTAACAAATCTACCAGGTAATCCGAAAACTTAATACTATGTGTGCATCTGTGTTTTTGAAATGCTTATTGTATTGCAACAATAGAAAAAGGCGTGGTTTTTATCGACATAATACAGTTACTATTTCAATTACATGTCGCGAATGGGTAGTTAAGATGGCGGTGGTCAACTCCCCGTAATAGACTGATCTTTAATGTCTTCTTTCTGGAGATTATTCTATAATTAGCATTCACCTGATCAAGTGTACCTCTCAAATATCCCACACTAAAATGCAACAACCTTTGACTTGCAAAACAATTTTAATGTGATAAATTGTAAAGGGGACATTTTTAGAGGACCGGGAAAATAATTTTCAATTAAATATTTTATTTTCGGAGTAATGACTCCAATCATCGAATCAATAAACGCTTTAGAATAAACCTTGTCAACCATTTAGAATAACTTACACATCAATTATGTGCACCCGGGTTTCGGAAAGCGAATCTGTCCACTCCCGCTGTGCAGAATGCGCAAAACAGGACACCTTGATCAAAACCCCAAGACTAATAAAAGCTAATGGAGAAGTTAATTACAGGTTCAGTTCCCTTAATAGAAGGCTGTGCGTTTTGGGCAACTCCTGTAAGCTTTGTTTAAGCGTGTGTCTCTATAATCATTCATTTCCTATACGGATGATTCAGACAGTCCACGCGCATATGGTGTTTAGAACCATATAATTTTGATCGTGCACATGTGACGTAATATCACGATATTTTATCTCTAAAATGTTGATTTATTGAGAACTTCATAAAGGTGAAAATAATTAGTGATTTAATTAAGAATATTTAGAAAACCAAGGTTCAAAGTTCATATACAGATTAAAATGCGATACGCATGAGGAACAATGCAACGTTTCATAAAAAATGTCGATACAATGGAATACTAAGGACGCACTATAGGGCTATTCATTGTCAGTCAAATAAGCGGACAAGTAATTGTGAGCCCGACGCTACACACCTGACTTAACGGCAACAATTCATTTTGCATCATAATTTCTCTAAATATTAAATATTATTGATATTTTACACGTTCCAATATCTACGATTATTGAGCATAATTGATAAATTTCCAATCTAGACAGCGAATTACACATTCAGTATAATAATTTTAACACGAGTATTATCTGAAACTATTTTCAGATATTTTTGAAATTGGAAATGATGAACAGTTATATTCTGTATTATTTATGAAAATTTTATGCATGAAAATTTCTGTAAATTCATATATTTACAGTAGCAAGCAACTGATGCACATTTAATCTCAAAATTATTTTACAGTAAAAACTTTTATCTATCAATTCTCTCTCTCTCTCTCTCTCTCTCTCTCTCTCTCTCTCTCTCTCTCTCTCTCTCTCTCTCTCTCTGTGCTATAACGATATATCAATTATAGCAGTTGATATCAACTTTTGAATGGTATGAATGAATAAATACTTGAACAGTATATCATTTAGATCATTTTACGAACATATAAAATAAGCAAAATTACATTATTTTCAAAATTTTATTACACTTTAATTTACTCTACCTGTTTTTGTATTCATAGTCACAAACACAAGAGAAACAAAAAAGTCAACGCAATTGAAAAACGTTGTTCAACAGAGTCAACCAAAAATTTAAATGAAACCATATCGTTACCCTACCAGCCCTAGGACAGCATAATAACAAATCCTGACCAGGAAATTTAATTGACGATGGAAGTGCAAGAAGTGATCACAATGGTCATCATATGTCGTAAAGGAAATCATTTGAAATGGCTTCTCCCGTTAAGGAGGCCATCTATCATTGTTTATTGTGATTGAGGGAGGCATACTTACGAGCTTACAAATGATATAGGTTATAGATCAGGGATATATTCTATGAAAGGCTACATGTTGTCTCAGCAAATCGGTTTACAATACTGGTTAAACACCTACGTGACAGGAATATCTGACACCTTACTTGATGCCGTGAATTATAATGTATTGATACGACATAAAAATCTATAATGGGAAAGAAACCGATCCATCATACATCTAAATATCAAAGGACAATAGCCCGACGACAAAACTATCATCATCAGGTTGTTTATGTTTATATAAGGCATCAAGACATATTACTACGTTTTTACTCCTATTGGTGTATTGCATATCGCGATGGCCTGTGTAATTAACCTTCGCGACATATTGGATCAAACCGCAGACTTTGTACAGACTTTGTATGATTGTCTAGCTGTCCCTCTGAAATCTTTAATATTCTACTTCCTGTTTATCATCCACAGTATACAATATAATCTATGGTTAAGGTTCTAGTTCTAGATTAATTATCTAGATCAATACGGAAAATAAGAATATACTAAAGATGTACAGAATTACCAATAAAAATCATGATCTGGAATTTTCTATCCAAAACGGTTGGTCTTCTTCTTTTTAACCTTTCAGTCTTGGATGTTCTCTCTAGATTATGTTCAGTTTAGACAACAATCACATTTTTATAAAAGTATTTTTTGTGAATTTTGGCAATTCAAAGGTATACTCCATTCAAACGTACATGAAATACGTTGGGTGTAGGTGAAACGTTGCTTGGAATATCAGGGCAATCGATATTTATATACAGGTCATCTAGATAATAAGTTGGTTCTGAATCATACCGCCTCGTATTATTCAAATATAAAATAAAAATGAAGCATTCTGACAAAACAAAATCTGTTTTTATTCTATTGATCGACCATAATCTTGTCTTCTACTTGTTATTCAGGTAATAATAGATGTACTACCACAGGAACCTTCATTTTATAATCCGGTATAAACCGTTTGTTCTCTCCAATCGTAAAGTGGATGGTCGTATATCACAGGTACTTTATAAAAAGAACATTATTAGTACTATTGAGCCGACCTGGCTTAGTCGGTAGCGCGCTTGACTCTTGATCGTGAGGTCGTGAGTTCGAGTCCAGCCGGTGGAAAGTTGGTTTCCTATCCTTCGGATGAGACAGTAAAAATCGAGGTTACGTGTCGCAGTAGGTGTCGGCACGTTAAAGAACCCTCACTGCTCACTGGCCATAAGTGCCGAGGATAGGCCAAAATTTGGAAGTCCTTCACCGGCATTTGGTGACGTCTCCGTAGAGTGAAATATTCTTGAGTGAGACGTTAAACAACAATAAAACAAACAAAATATTAGTACTATGAGTACAGACTACACAGGGAACTCGGAAGTCCCATAGAAGGATAGCAGGCAAAGAAAGCACAAAAAACAGAAAAACACAGAGCAAAACAATAAAAACGGGGAACAAAACAATTAAAACGAGGAACGAAACGTAAAACACGGAACAAACAGAAAGACAGAATAAAACAGAAAATATCACAGAACGAAATATAAACACGAAACAAGACAGAAACACAGAATAAAACAGAAAATTTCACATAGCAAAACATAAAAACACGGAACAAACAGAAAATACGGGCCGAAACAGAACACACAGAACGTAACAGAAAGAGCACAACAAAAAACGCAGAGCGAACAAGAAAAACACATAATGAAGCAAAACAAGATGCACAACACATTTCAAAAGTTGTATAATTTTTATAATAATTGGATATAGAAATATCACATTTACCTATTTAGGGTAACTTAATCACATACATATATATTTTCCCCCGGAAACAAATTATTCATCAGAAAATTTAGACAAATATATTTCTTTATTAGAGTTATGGGCATTAATACTTTTCATTTCCTTGTTCGGTAGTAAATATAATAGTTTTTATTATAGATAAGATTATTGATGCGTTTGTATACCTAAGATCATAAATTCCTTTCATGCATATCCATGTATGTACACATGGAAATGTTTTGTTATTTGTTATCAACGATCATCAAAAATGATTCCGATCTTTCCAAACTGACTCGAAATTATCGAGGAGCGAAACTAAGATACATGTTCACGTCCTTTTAATGTTTTATTATCTATTTAAACGCCAAAACAGATCTAAAGAGAAAGCGACAGAATGATTGCGGCTCTGCTACATCCTTTCTAACTTATCTAATTAAGACTATGGTTAACACAATAATAGAGGCTTACCAAAATTAGTGTAGGTTAACCTTCGACCCAACTAATCTTGTGAATTGAACAAGATAGTAAGTGATTCTGACAAGAATGGAATGAAGACAAAGCATGCTTTTATAACAATACCGATAATTGTCGATTGCTTACAGCTTCCAAGTAACAACTGATACACGGGTGCTAACTTCACGCGTAATGGTGCTCTGGGGACGTAACACCTTATTCTATATATCAACTAGGCTGTAATTGGAATTGACAGTTTTATTTTCAATGTGTGTTGACGTCTGTATTGTGAAGTATAGAAACCCTGTTGTTATTGATTTAAAACAATTCCTTGTTGAGATAGTACATACATTACTTGAAAAAATCGTAAAAATATCATTCAACAGAATGTTGTAATAAAAGATCGTTTTATTACCTGTAAGTCAATAATGTAATGAGTTGATCACAAGGTAAAGCATGTAGACAATTTTATATATCACAGAAATAATGGAGTGACATTAAATATTTAATATTTTATTTCACATTCCAAGAATATCACAAATGATAGGTTTCTCTTATAGACAATATCTTGATGGATAGATAGATACCAATTGTGACGAGGATTTTTGCCTCACATATTTCATTTTAATTTGGACTCGGGACGTGTAAGTCCAATACTCACCAGATTTGTATATGTATCCTGGACATTCTAAGGATTTCTACTTTAGTATCTGATATTTGGATAGATAGATAGATAGATAAATAGATAAATAGATAGATAACAGTGAATATTAAACATTTTATCGAATTCACCACACGATATAGACATTGCCATGACATTATATATATATATATATATATATATATATATATATATATATATATATATATATATATATATATATATATATATATAAGAAACAAAGTGAATATTAAATAATCTAGTGTATTTTGGATATCTTACTAAAGATATCGTTTATATGTAATTTTTAAATTTATTTGCATTGACATATTCTGATATATATTTTATTTTTTATTTTATATCAAAACATTGTACAGCGAAATCTTCTCTTAAAACAGGAAATTTTATTAATATACTAGTATTTTAACATATTTAAGATGAGATAGAAATTTTATAGAAATTCTTTGAATTGCAAATGCCTATTAAAATATTTGACGTTTATGATTTATTTCTCAATTTCAATATTTATATGTACCTGAATGAAATTTCCAGTTAAATTGTATAAAATATTTTAGGCTAATCATTTCTGGTATTTTGTTTGGTACTTTGGTAACATTTTGTCGTATAATTGCACTTGAATAGATACCACAAGAATAAGAATAAATACAAACGGTTAGTACAATAGCATATTGCATCGTTCACAGAGGTTATCTCAACTTATTTCAACATTTGATGTCAAGCATTGGTAATCAAAAATTGAATTCGATAAAATGTTTAATATTCACTGTTATATCTATCTATCTATTTATCTATCTATCTGTCTATCTATCTGTCTGTCTGTCTGTCTGTCTATCTATTTATCTATCTATCTATCTTCTTTTGATTCGGAAGCGTCTAAATGAAGTGTGCTTCGTGTGAATTAAGGAAGAGGTCAGCTAATTAATGCTTAACTTCACGTTAATACTAACAACCTATTGTGCAACTGGGCCCTGGTCTCAAATTATTACAAATATATTGTCTATTAGAAAATCCAGCATCTTTTATATCAACTTCAGTGTATTTATGTGTAGAATCAGAGTGGTGATGGACGAAACAAGTATCATGATAACCAATGCCTAGATATTCAAATATTTGGGTAGGACTTATGGTGAAAAAATAGTCGGCGATGGCATTAGACAATATCAAAACACAGCTACTATCATGTAAAATGAAGGTATGGAAAATTCATGTGCGAGTTCACGTGTCATGGATCAACCTATCGATCACAATGATCATTTATCTATTGTGTTAATGAAATTAAACTGGGATGCACACGACCATTTGATGTTTTTATCCCACAACAGCAGGGTTTACATTCAATCTGTAAGGAAACTATGACTATCCTATAAGTAGTCTTTAAAGGAAAACCAAATAATCAACTGTTAAATAAGTCAATTAATCAAATACGTCTTATTGGAATTCATGGTATGTCAATCATTTCAGTATTAACTTATATGTTACCACAAAGAATAAATAAACCCAGCAGAGACCAGTTAAATTCATAGATTATTTTGCTTCTAATTCGATAACAGGACGTAGCTGTATCGTGATAACGACTTATCTAAGTAGTTTTATCATCACTGGTTAATGTTATTTTATAATAAAATAATCATTTTACACAGGTGTTATTTTGCAATATTTTTATTTTAAGTAAAATCAAATGTATCATGGATACCATAAGTAAAAGGTGTCATGGGTGCTAAAAGGTTAATAGCAGCGACATCCAAAATACCATATACATATACAGCAACCGGTGGAAAATAAAGTAATACTGGTCAAGGACCAGTAGCTGGCTATGGTGTGATTTCGTCTTCAGCATGTACCACGACAATATATTTTGCTTCCTGTTTGAGAAAAATGTCAGACAGCAGATGATTGATCTAAACAAATCTCACAAAATCGTGTTCTGTATAGCCGGATTCATGTCCAAGACTAGTAAAGTCAACCTTTTCAACACTACAAACCATAATAGACAGTTCTAAACAATAGAAACGGGCATACCATTTAGATACTGAGGAGTGACAGGGTTAATTAAAAAAAATCTAAATGTATTCCCGTTATTTTAAACGTGTATATGAAAAGATACATCAATATATTCCCACTGCGTAGGTGTATAAGCCTACATAGATCTAACATTCCGTGTTATATAGAGAAGACAAATTAAATGTTTATACATGTACATTATATCTTACAATATGTATTCAATTGAGAGTTTTGCTGGTTAGCCGATCATATCTATTTTATTTACATGTCATTTGGGATGATTTTCAGACGAAATTGTATATTTTGGTGACATGGTTTTATGTTAGTCGTATTAACTGTAGAATTCCTGTTCGTAATCATAATTCTAATTTTAGATCAATGTTTTTTTTTATTCTAACAAAGTACTGGCGAGAAGTTTCCATGTAACATTTGCGACGGCTATACCATGTCAACGGAGACGATAACGCATTCCGGACGCCTGCTCCCATGCCGTTTGAGATTCGTAATTGTTCTTCGTGTTGAGCCAATTGTTATACCGTCCTTTTCATCGAACTTACTGACTATAAACAATTGTGCCATTTTGTTTGTTTCTTTGTTTAAAAATTTTGTTTGTTTCATCTCTCTTTTTATTTATTTATTTTTGTTAAATTTGTCGTTTATTTGTGTTTATTTTTACGAGTTGATGTTACATCAACTGAGTAATGCTATTATAAGTTGTTTATTGGGATCAAGTCAAAGAACATTTTGCAGTTTCTGGTAAATAACACATTATATTGATGGGAAATTACACATGTATGTACATTTCAGCAACATAAACTCAACATCAAGATTGGAATCCCACTTTTACTCGTAAATTTTTGCTTTTTAAGTTGACGAAAATGAAATACCAATTCGCTGAAATATATAGGTATTAAAAATTTCAGATACCAAAGTATAAATCAATAGAATGTCCACGACAAAGATACAAATTCGGTAAAAATGGACAAACACGGACCTCTGGAAATCAAGAGGTGGGATGAGGTGCCATGGAGGAGTAAGCATCCCCTGTCGACCGGTCACACCCGCCGTGAGTCTACAGTCAAGTCCATTGAAACACTGGAGGAGTGTATCTTCGTCACAATTGGTAAAGACGTCTCAACAACCGCCAACGAAAAGGCAACTTAACATTTCACTTAGCGAAACAGAGTAGTCGCAAACAAGACTATTATACCAACCGTAAAATTTGCGGAAGATTGACATTAAACGCGGTTTTCGATATCCCTGTGTAATTAATTCGTCAGTGAGTAGTTTACCTCTGAATATGAAATCTTCATATGTTGTACACGCCCTGGCATATCGGATCATTTGTGAAATATAAACTCCATATGCAGGTGACTGAGGGGATATTACTACTTAAATGTGGAAAATTTACGATGGGAAAGCCGAAATCGTCGCGTTTGTCGTATAGCTTAGTTGCTAATTTCCCGTCTGTGTTTATATTAAGTAAAATGTCTAAGTATGAAGCGCGTGTGCTTGATTCTGTTGTATCTTTAATTTCTAGTTCGCTGGGATATATCGCATTGACATATGTATGAAAATTTTCATTATTACTTCACAAAACGTCGTCGATATATATAAATGTCAAATTAAAGGACACCGCTAACTTTTTCTTCTTTTGATTCAGCAGTTTCTGAATGAAGTCTGCTTCGTATGAATAAAGGAACAGGTCGGCCAATAAAGGAGCACAATTGGTTCCCATAGAATGCCGACAGTTTGTTGAAAGACCACGTCTCCGAACATTACAGATATATTGTCTATTTGAAATTCCAGTATGTTTTTTATATCAACTTCAGTGTATCTATGTGTAGAATCAGAGAGGTTTTTGACGAAATAAGTATCCTGATAGCCAATCATCAGATATTTAAATTGTCGGGTACCACCTTCAGTGAAAAAACAGTTGTCTATGATGCTGAAAAGTTTTTCTTTTAATTTTTATGTGGAATAATTGTGTAAAGAGTAGAGAAGTCATAAGTTTTAATACTGTAAATTCGAGAAAAATTGTGTGCCTTCAAATTTTCTAAAAGATGTTTAGAATTTTTTAATATTCACATCTGATTTACACCGCTTCTGGAATAAGAAACTGCACAGTATTGTTGAAGTTTCTCCTAAACGGCTTTCAGTATCTTGGTAAGGAGTTAAGATAAAGGTTTGGTAGAACATTTTCTGGATCCTGTTATGTATCTTTGCTTATATGCGGTTTTATGAAGTTTAGGTATCCAATATAAAATCGGTATCCGTTGTAGGTATATCAAATGAGCGTAATACGGACACGTGATTTTGAAGGATCTCGTCCTTTGAAAGTGAGCTACGTGTGTATGTAGGATTTCCAGAATCTAGAAGACTTTTTAAAGTATATACTATTATAAGTCAGTTCGGGGCCCTTTATGAATTTTAAGATATTATAACTTTGCTGTAGAATGTTACTTTTAATTTATTTGTTAACATTACACACTTGTGACAAAACTGATATTAAAAGCGATTGACCGGATTGTTTTCAATTCCTGTGCACGTTTAATATGAAAATGAGTTTATGGGTCGAGTTTCCCTTACTGTGTATTGGCAAGATCTGGCTGTGAAGTTGGACATAGAAGTTGCGTCATTCGTCATTCGTCACTTGATCTTAGCTGATGAGAAACTCGCGGAAGTCGTTGAAGTTGGGAAATTGATTTACATGCACACGTATTGACCTAGAAATTTAAGGCCACTGATGGGAAGTACAGTGTACGGGTACAATATTGTCATGTAGCATAGAGAAACGATGTTTATAAGCACAAGGTTTTACAATCATATCGCTGATCTATGTAGTTTGTTGCATCATAAATAAGCCATCAGTACTCACGTTAGGCCAAATGTCTGACCCGATTTGAATTTTTTTTTTTTTTTTTGTAAATCCTAATTTCACCAATTAAAAGTAACTTTAAACAGTTTTAAAAATTCGGCCTATAGGCTATTCACGGGTGATATGAATGGTAAAGAATGTGAAAAAAGTTGTAATGTTTTCATCGTCATTATTGTTCTTATTTGAAATAAAACTGGGTTATTCTCGCAGGATTTTGCTAATTCGGAAACTCTGGAATTAACATACATTTTCTGATTAAAAAGGCTGATGTCATATTGTTACAGTATATTCAAAATTTACAACATGACAGTGGTACACTTTATTGGAATTAACCTGCAATATATTTCAAGCATGTGTACACAATGTATATTTTTCAGTATACTGAGTGTATTATACCTCATTAAAACTTAACAATTACCATCAACTCGTATCTGTACTTTCAGTACTTTGATTTTTTATTTGGAAACGATTGGAGAGATATAGAGTTATAAAATGATATCTAATTAGATATCCTTTTTATTTATCTTTTGATGTCAATTATTAGGAATATTGATTTGCAGTGATGACCTGATAAACCAATAATGAGGTTTGAACACTTGAACGCTTCGAGACCATCGACCATGAAAACTGGAGACTCAGTTTCACTTTCTCATGACGGATTATCTTTACAAAATAAAAAAGAATTAAAGACATATCGAATGTGGTAATTCTAGTAATAACAATTATTAAATGGCGAAATGGCAGCAATGTCAAATGTTAAGCCTTTGTATAATTCATTTTATATAAGTTTGTTTGGATATTGTTTTATGTAACAACACTCAAACGTGCTTCAGTATACAATAACGAGTTAAACCTAGTTTTTCTCTAGTTTAACTTAGTTTTTCTCGGTAACCCACACTAGGTTTAAATGCAAAAAAAACGAAATTAACTGCGCTAAAATCGCAATTATGAGTTTAACTTTTCCTCGTGATCATGGTAAAATCAGGTATGTTGGTGCTACTCTTTTAGAGGTGGTACATCCACAATTAACCGTGTATTTTTTTGGAATACCCTAAAAGGACAAAACACTGTACTATATGAATGCAGGTCACTGGTACATGGATAATATTAAATCTTTTAGATACAAATATATTGGAGGATTTCATTAAAATATCTATTCATCGAAACTAGAAACAATGCTTTTGACACATCATTGCAACTGGTGTAGTAAAAAGGATTTATCCAAAACTCTACAATGTTACGGTGTTACGCAAACTCGGTCATCTCGTTTAGATGTAACTTAAAACATTAAGTTTATCTCAATATTGACCCCCTTTTTTCAAAATGGTTAACACTAGTATGTACGTATGTGCGTTTGTCTGTCTGTCTGTCTGTCTGTCTGGATGGATGGATGGATGTATGTATGTATGTATGTATGTATGTATGTATGTATGTATATACGCATATAATATAATTTTCTATATTTTATTCTAGCAAAGATTTATGTGAATATCAAAAATAACGAAGCTACATGTAAGAGTTCACGTCTATCCTGATATATATATAATATATATATATATATATATATATATATATATATATATATATATATATATATATATATATATATATATATTCAAAGTCTCTTCTTTGTATAATCATAATCAAAATGTATATAAACACTTAATACGAAATATTTCGGCCGTGTGACCGCCTTCATCTGTCGCGAAAACACACACGCGCGCGCGAACTAATGTATATATGGGTAAGACCGTTGTCCATACAAAGTTATAGAGTACATTGTATACCTTCAATCCACGTTAATTGTCCGTCCATGTGTGTATATAAGTAATTGGTTAATACCTTATTCTGACTTTATAGCAGAATTTTGTCTGTGTAATATAAATAGGTATGATACATTCTGAGGTTGTTTAAATATAATGAATGGAATCTGAGGTAATTATAAGCCTAACATATACAAATGCTGTCCTTACAAAGAGAATAATTATGTCAAAAATGTAAAAAGGTCGCTTAGATGATACTAAATAAATTAATGGAGACATTTGCATTTTATGTCATCATTGTAACGAGAAACAAATAGAATGCGACTATATCGGAATATTTGTCTAGTAAAAAGTGATTTTAGCAGTCTATCAAAAGTTTCCAGTACGAGTTTATCATAAATCACGTAAAGGGAAAGGTAGTTTCTACTCTTCATTGTATAAAATCATTTTCAGAAATGTATCCACACGTCAATCAACTTGTGCTTTCTCTTATATCAGGGTTTGTTTGTTTGTTTTCTTCAAGACATGTCATCAGCGTCGGAAGCAAATTGAAAGTGGGGGGCTAACCCCAGTTTTTAACACCTATGTCTATCTTTGCAAAAAAGTGGGGGGGGGGGCTAAGCCCCCCCCCCCCCCCCCCCCCCCTAGCCCCCCGGTTCCGACGCCTATGCATGTTTTACATGGATATGAGACATATTGGGAATCGATGAAGCTGGTGGTTTATTGAATTGCTGTCGCAGTTTTATAATTTTACCGGTTGTTTTTTAAAGCTAAGATAGTCATTTTTTCTACAGTGGTTACTCTTAGACGGATTTCGGCTATACTTTTGGAGATATTGTTTGACCTTGTATGATACCACTTTATCTTTGGAAAAAACATACTTTTCAAATGGGAGCTCAACTGATGAAGTCTAATTGACAGAAACCATATCGTCTTGAGCATTATAACTTTGGTATTATGTCTATTATATTTGTAACAAATAATTCGCAGCAGAAAAATTCCCAAAAGCTGGTATTTTTTCTCTTAACTAAATTTTACTGTGAGTCAAAATATTTAAGGAATAGATTCAAAGTATTGACAGAAGTAAGATCCAAAAGATGCAAATAACTGTAGATAAAACGTATCTGTGTAGAGGTCACGTGTTATACAGGATAAGGCATCCACTGTCGAACTGTCACACTTTCTGTTAGTACATTGCTACCCTACATTAACATGCTTTTACCCTAAATCAGCACACTGTTAACCTACATAAGCATGTTGTTACAATGCATTACGACATTTTACCGTAGGTAAGTGCACTGTTATCCTATATCAGGACACTCTCACCCAATATTAACACGTTGTATGACACGCCAAAATTACATTAATAAGTTAAACCTAGTTTTTTTCTCAGTTAGACCTAGTTTTTGTCCAGTAAATCCTAGTTTTTCTCAGTTAATTCTAGTTAATGTGGGTTATGAGTTATGTAATTTTTCTCCAGTTAATCCTAATTTTTCTCGTAACAAAAATTAACAGGAGGAAAAGAAGGTCAAACTAAGAAAAATTAGAATCAACTGCGCCAAATCCTCATTAATGTGATTGTGGCGCATCAAAACCTCGTTTTCTCACTTAAACTAAGTTTTTCTCGAGAAAATTTAGGTTTAACCCATTTTTTGATTTTGGCGCAATTAAACGTAGTTTTTCTCAGTTAAACCTAAGCTCTCTTCAGTTAATGTGGGTAATGAAAAAAATCTAGGTTTAACTGGAGAATAACTCGGTTTAACTGAGAAAATATAGGTTTAACTAATTAAGCACGCCGAAAATTCAATAATGACTTAATCCTGGTTTTTCTCAAGATAAACCTAGTTTTTCTCCAGTTAAAGTGGGTTACTAGTTAAACCTGATTTTTCTCCAGTTAACGCTAGTTTTTCTCGTTACCCGCATTAAGTGACGAAAACTAGATTTAACTGAGAAAAACTAGAATTAACTGCGCCAAAATTATATTGATAGTCATTAATGTGAGTGTGGCACAGTTAAATCTAGAATTTTTTCAGTTAAACAATGTTTTTCCGAGAAAAAATAGGTTTAACTCATTTATGTGCTTTTGTTAAAAGTATTTTTTCTCTGTTAAACGTATTTTTTTCTCCAGTTGGTTAATGTGGGTTACTGAAAAAAACTAGGTGAAACCGGAGAAAAACTTGGTTTTACTGAGAAAAACTAGGTTTAATTCATTAATATGATTATGGCGTGCCATAAGGTTTGTACCCTACATTATAACACTCCTACCCTATGTCAGTTCGCTGTTACAATATAATTGTTCTTTGTTACTCTAGGTCTATGCCAGCTCGCTATTACCCTATACTAGTACGCTGTTATCATATATTTGCACGCTGTTATCATATATTTACACGCTGTTATCATATATTTACACGCTGTTATCATATGTTTGCATATCGTATGTCATATTTCCTCCCATTCGGAGCTCCCACTAGAGTTATCGTTCTTGATACAAAACTCTCTTGTATTTTCCGTCAAGCAGGCATTTGTTTGTAAACTATGCCAGCTGCCAATGACGAATCGTCAACCAGGTAAGTGAACCAATACAATGGTTTTCCAGTGGAATTTTAAATTTCAGCCTGTTTTGTAGAGAAATGCACTGTGATTATCAATATCTCTTAGAAAATGTTTTGAATAAATAAAAATCTTGAAACTTGGGAGTGGGGGTCATATCGGTATAAGAAAAAATTATTGCGTTGCCCGTGAGATAAATATTATTGACATAGGGTGAACAAATCTTCGTATCTCCCTCATACAAGGAAAATGTATAATATCAAGACCAAAATAAGGGGGCATAACTAGTGCCCATGATCCAGCTTTGAGTGGGAAAATATTTGAATATTGAGTAATTATATCATCTTTAAATAATCACACTAACGGTTAACACTTTACATAGAAAAATCTATATTTTGATTAATTGGGTTACTGCCTGTTACAATAATTTTTAAACAGTTTCTGCTCAAGACCCTACCCTAATTTATCCTGAATATAAATGTATGACTTACCATTTTTAGCAAATCAGATGTGAATGCGTTCCGGTGATCACTACCGCCAAACATATCACAGACATTTCATTTATTTAACTCTAGTCTCACATTAGTGTTTACATAATCCTAGCAAATCCTGTACGCAGACAGACAGACAAAAAGACAAACAGACAGACAGACACAGACAAACAAACAGACAGATAGATTCGCCCTTTATCAATAGTCTCATAGATGGCCTGTATGTCCGTGCTTCAGTTATTTACATTGAAAATTTATCGAAAATTAAATAGGAGCGAAAATTTTCAGGTATACAGACAGACAGACATATAGACAAACAGATAGATAGACAGACAGACAGATAAACAAATAGACAGACAGATAGACAGACAGATAGAAAGATAGACAGACAGATAGATAGATAAATAGATAGACAGATAGATATATAGATAGACAGACAGATAAACAGATAGATATGTAGATAGATAGATGGATGGACAGACAGATAGAGAGATAGATAGATAGATAGTCAGACAGACAGATAGATAGATAGATAGACAGAAAGATAGATAGATGGATAGACAGACAGGCAGATAGATAGCTGGATTGATAGACAGGCAGACAGACAGATAGATAGACAGACAGACAGATGGTCAGATAGATAGATAGATAGCCAGACAGACAGATAGATGGATAGACAGACAGACAGACATAGACAGATAGATAGATAGATAGTGATATATTGGCTGATACATAGTAAGATGATGAAAATGCTTGACATTTATTGAGAAAACAAGACCAATACGTATGTTGATAATTCCTCATCAGTACTTTTATTTCATGTTGAAATAAAACATAAGTATATAATCACCTCCGCTGTAGGTTTGCAGGTTCAGCAATCTACAATGATGCATCTTTATAATTATGCTACAAACATTTTTGTAGGTTATCAATTGTGATTTCCGTATTAATAGATATACTAAAACCCTTTATTTTATTATTCCATTATACTTTATATCAATTATACTAATTAAAGACGTCACTTTATATACAAGTTTTGTTCCAACCGTAAATATTATCTTAAAATAGAGAACTCAAGAATGTATTTGAGTATGCACAGATTAAAAGAGTTATCTTCATTTACGTAGAAAAGATATTAAAAATATATTATAAGAAACTCATTTAGACATATGATAAATAGGAATAACTAATAACTTACGCAATACCATTAAATGTTTTATCTCAACATAACTTAGATTTTAAAAACTTTTGATTTTATTTTCAGAAACATAAATGTTTTGAAATTTCCATGATAATTTATCAATTCTGACATTTGTCGTGTTGATATACATAACTCACGTTCCGATTACACTGTTTTACATCCCGCCAATAATTGTTCACTTATATATTTATTATATTATATGTCGCAAGCTATAGGTAAAGTGCTACAAAATGTTGACCTGTTCTAAGGACTGACACCAGTGCTGTGCTGTGAGGGTTCTTTCTGCAACATGGAATCTTGTTCTTAAACCTCATCTGAAAGCCTCGTGTCTTTCACTTCGTGTGACAAGAGCTAGGTGAAGGAACAGTCACTGCCATTTTTAAAGTAATTATTCCGGAGGTCCGTGCTTGTCCGATTTTTACCAGATTCGTATCTATATCCAAGACATCCTTAAGATATATACTTTGGTATCTGAATATTTTTTTTATAAAACCCGATATCGAAATCGAATCCGACACCTTCTGCTTGCGAGTCGAACGCTCTATTTTTAGACCAACACAAGAGGTTAGATTGTATGTAACATGCAAAACCAGCGTATGTCCGAGATCATCTTGAATCTTGGGTGATTGAATATGAGATACATTGTGGTTCTAGGTTTTCCGAGGTAAATTTGCACATGTTTTCAAACTCAACGAGTCTAATCTAAGCCATAACAGGGTTTACAGACACTATCTTATCAATAGTATCACGTTGTAGATTTAGAGCAAGACGAACTGATCTCTTTTGTACATCCCTATTTTTGGAAAAAGGTGGTATTGTTCTGGTTTCTGTCGAACCCCGGATGTGGCGCTTTTTCTTGATAGACCTATAATTGTGAGATATTATACTCGCACGATTACGGAGACCCTTTTGTGGCGATGACGTATACACTACGCTTCTTCATAATCATCGTGTTTATAAACGGTTAACGTGTTAGCTATACTTTTGATTTCCTTATGATTGTTAAACAGGAATACTATTGGAGTGTTCATTAAAAATCTAAAAATAAACTTTTAAATTTAATGACATTCGTAAGAATGTAACGAGAACTTTCATGTGTCTAAATACAAAATATGTACAAATAATGTATATTCAAGATTTATTAAATGATAAATGAGAATTAATGCGACTTTAGACCATGCATTTAGGTTTTATAACGCCTGTAATGTCATTCATGATCAGGGGATAGAAATGGACTATATGTATGCGAGGTTTAAATATATTCTAAATTGCCTATTTAGCAATACATTTGCGTTTTGGAATTTTGATTTATCAGTATTACATGTATGAATGTTCCAGCACAGAATATTAACAAAACTTTTATTAACATTGGTGAACTACTGTATTAAACAACAATGTCCAGGTCATAAAATGTTATTTATTTATATAAAAATGATCTTAAATATACATTAAAGATTTTCACAAATGTATGATATTTCCGCATATTAAACAATCTATTTAGAGTTGTGACAAGCTAGATTGTTTGTTTGTTTATTGTTATTTAAAGTCCCACTTAAGAATATTTCACTCATATGGAGACGTCACCATATGCCGGTGAAGGGCTTCAAATTTTGGCCTATGCTCGGCACTTACGGTCATTGAGCAGTGAGGGTTCTTTAACGTGCCGACACTAACTGTGGCACGGGACCTCCAGTTTTTACTGTCTCATCCGAAAGACAGGAAACCAACCTGTCGCCGGCGGGACTCGAACTCACGACCTCACGATCCAGAGTCGAGCGCGCTACCGACTGAGCCAGGCCGGTTCGACAAGCTAGATGTATAGTTGAAAAGAAAATAAAGAGACAGATGCATGATAAAATATTTGATATTTAAGACACGGAAGATGAATTACTACAGGTATTAGATTAAGATAAGAAGATTTAATCAATATCAATTAAATCGGTTGATCAAAGTGCGGCACATTTATTTCTAATTTGATATGTCCGAATTGTTTTGGCACGCATTTACATTAATCGAATACAATTCGGGAAACGGAACTTCTCTTGTCTTTCGGTCACTTCCCCTGGTATATAAAGAGGTGTCGCTGTTCGACATGAGTAAGTTCACCTGGAAATTTTCTACCCTCCCTCCCTCCCTTTACCTTATTTATATTGATATTATTTGAAATTTTATTTTGAATTTGTTACTGCTGTTAGCTTTATATATTTTTAGATAAACACCCGTTATACAAAGATCGTCACGGCTGTACAAGGCTTAGATTCTCAGTGGTTGAGATTGGACTAGATGTCACACCCTTTTGATTCATTCAATTCTGTGAAGTGGCAATTTCGCTCATCATTTTCCGTTGAGTGTTTCATTTTCTTAGCAGATGCTATTTATATTTATTTGATTGTGTTTACTCTGTTCGACCGATCTCGGAGTTTAGACTTTAAACATTTTCCTATTTGCATATTCATAATTTTGGGGATGCCCATAGGACTCAACCTGGGCACTGGCTCCCATATTTACACAACCGTGGCCACATATCGCCAAAATATTAAATAAAATAAATATATCTCAAATTTACATTGCTTTTTTTGTTTATTGTCATACTCACTCCACCTCGAAACAGAAGTGTAGTCAGTATATGCAGTGCGTGGTCTGCTGATTCAAAAGGCAATGATATGGTATTAGTGTACACCTGGTATCTCTTACGAAATAATTTATTCAGGGAAATGATTGGATTGTCTTACGCTGCATAATGGTGTGGCTCTATTTGTGATAATTTGTGTTTTTTTTCTTAAATATAGAAAATGACAGTACCCCACTTAAAAAAGGGGATTAACAGCAATAATAAAAATAGTAAATTATTACAGGTTTTTAATTTAAAGAATATGTAAATATAGAAAGTATATAAACATGTGTTTAAAATATAAAGTCATCAAAAGCAAAAAAAGTAATCTTTTAGTAGTGGTTTATCTTAGACGGACTTGACAATACATTTTAGTTTATTATTTTGCCCTGTATGATACCACTTTCTCTATGGGAAAATGCATTTATCTTAAATTCGAGCTCAACTGATAAAGTCTTATAGACAGATTCGATCGATTTGTGTATTATCTTTATCTTTTTGTTTTTGAAATACTATAACGTCGGTAATATGATTATAATATTCATATACCAAAAAACAAAAGCAATTACTACAAAATTAATGAGAAATATTCCATAACCCAAACGAACATCATTATATTTAAAATGGATAAAAAATCATGTGAGAAAACGAAAAACATTTAAAATATTTTTTAAAACCTGCAGAAGAATGTATGTAAACTAATTTAATTATTTAATTTTCAAAAATATGATGTACGAGTTTATTTTATCGCCAAAATATATAATTGAAAATCTAAAGTATCAGGGCCGGTTCCTCGTACAACCATCAAATATTCAAGTAAACGCCGAGAGCTGCATTCAGTATTGAGAATAACATTTGTCGGTTTCATTTGAATTTTTTTAACTTGCTCGTATACTTGTCAAGAGTAAATCTTCCATGGATGATAATTTGATCCGCAGAAGCTGTTTTTGTGAAAGTTTATGTTGGAAAATCTTCCTTATATGATTTTGACTTCTCAGTTTCTCAACTCCAAAGCCTCCAAAGTATAAAAGCCATTAATGTTAAATAGCAAAGCTTTCAACAGATGTTTCACCCTATTCAAAAACTTTCATATCGTTTGCATGAAAATACATCGGAATAAAAAAATATATCCTTTTCTTCAAAAGAATAAATAGGAAAATCGATAAAAAGTGTTCAGGTAATATTCAAAAATAACTTTTAATGCGTTAAACATTTGGTTAGTAATAAGATCTTAATCCTTATCGAATGCCTACATATCAAACGTATTAAGTATAAAAATTATGTTATGTTTGACTACATCTTGATCTTAATCAAGGTATTTCGAATAAAATTAAATCTTAAAAAACATCATTTCATATCTATAAACTACATGTAACCGTTTTGTCAAAAGTATACAAATATTCGTCCACAATATGGTAAACTACGGTTCCATAATTTTTTTTAAATTAAGTAAGAGAACTTTCATTTTTTTTCTAGTGTGTGTCTTTAAGTGAATTGACCACAAAATTGTGGTTGTGTTTTTATTATATCTTCGTTAGCCAGTGAAATGTTACTTTTCCTCGATTATCAATATTAAACCAACTAATTTATAACGAAGTTTACACAATCTCCGTACATTTTATATAAGATATTTGTTAAATTACATCTAGTCCTTTACTCAAAAGGAACATATATATATGCGGCCCGCATTGAAAATTCATTCATCGCAAATTTCATCTCTCTCGCATTAGTAATTCTGATAAACGTATAAAAAATATGAAAACAAATTTGAACAAAGTGAAGTATAAAACGTATAGAAATGCTGAACACAGATGGGAAATTTATTTTAGTAGGGTAATATATGAAAAATTTACCTGCTCGAAAATCACACTCATAGAGTTTCCATGGTAACTAAAACTACAAATTAAACCCCTGGTTATGATTTTTATCTGATATTTGTTATATACTGCATACATGTAGTGTTTGGAGACCAGATCTATCACCAAACCGTCTACATGCCAATGGGGACCAGTTGTGCGTCTCTATTAGCTGATCTGTTTCTTTATTCATATGAAGCAGACATCATTTAGCAGCTATTGAATCAAAAGAAGAAACAGATAGCTTTGACCTTTAATCTGACATTTTAATACGTCGACGACGTTTTATCAATTAATAAGGACAATTTCCATACACCATAGAATATAATAAATATGCTCCCTACTTGGACATTTACTTTCTATAGACACACGCTGTACAAAAAACGTGATGATTTTGGCTTTTATACTAACAATATTCCGGATTTAAGTAGTAATATCCCTTTTCCGCATGCATATATTGTTTATATCTCCCATTTGCTCTAATATGCCGGAATATGTTAGCAAATGTACATTCTATATACAGAGTCAAACTACTTACATATAGGTTGTTTTCACAAGAAAAGCAGCAATCGCTTTTAATGTCAGAATTTATCAGAATTTACGGTCGGTATGATTATCTTGTATGCACTTGTAATGTTTCACTGAGTGAAACGTTTTATTGCCTGTTCAGTAGTGGTTGTTAAACGTCTTTATCGATTATGACTGGAATTGATTCCTCAATCAATTATTTCATTTGAATTGAACTCACGGCGGGTGTGACCGACCGTCAACAGGGGATGCTTACCCCTGGCACCTGATCCCATCTGCGGATTTTCAGAGGTCTGTGTGTCCGATTTTCGCCTGATTTGTATATTGTCTCCTGGGACCATCTTTTGATTGATACTTCAGTATCTATGATATAATCAACCCTAGTTATAATTTATCCCTGGTAATCAACCCGTAAATATAATCAATCTTTGGCAATACTCAATCTCTGATTAAGATAATTCATCGGTTATTTTCAACCCCTAGTTATAATCAACATGTGGTTATAATTAAACACAGGCTAATCAATCCTTGGTTACAAGCATTCTTTGGTTATTTTCAACCCTGGTTATTTGTAAAGTTTGGTTATAATCAAATCCCGGATTTAATCAAATTCGGGTTATTTTGAACATGTGATTAAAATCAACACTAGGTCAAAATCTACCCGGGATATAACTGACCTAGGATATAATCTTTCCCTGTTCATTTTCAACTCCTGGTAATTATCAATGTTTGTAGTCTGGTTAAAAATGAAACGCATTAATACATGTAAGGAGGAAAATGGGAATAATCGGAATATCTAAAAAGACTGCCAAAATTATGTTAAAATATTGTATTAGAAACTGAAACTAAAACAGACGAAATTAGCGTACGCTTTCGTCTCTATATTCAAAATAATTTTATGTATCCTATAAACACAATCATTGTTATACTACTTCAGGTTGGTATATCTTGTAATAGGGTAGAACAAGTCAGTCAGCGTCTGATCTGAAAACAGAAACATTTTTTATAATAAATGTGTTTTTCGTCACCCTATAAAGTACTTGGCTACACATACCCAGTCATAAAACAAAAAGCTGTATGTTTGAAACGTGAAAATTGATTCACGGGAGTCTATCGTAAAACACCATAATACAATAGCTGAGATGAAACCTATTACTATTAAAGACAGACCGTGCACTCTCTAAGTAGGTCTGGGAGCTTATATGTTATCGCTAATTCTGTTTTATTGGTTGATTATTGTTTCTTTATGAGGTAATGTTTTATCGGTATACTCTATGATGTTTGTCTCTTGTTATTTAAACATCGCCATATCTGGTTAAGTACATCACTTCTTCCGATGACTACCCGTACTCAGGAGATAGATAATTTCATGTTAATAGCAAGATTTGATACCAAGCCTAATTCACTTTGTCGTTTTTACATGCGAAAGACTTGAAACCGTCGATATGATAAATATTTAATAGTATTGTCTTATTCTTTTACTTTTATTGTCGCATTACTCATTTGGCGGGATGAATTAGCTTTGGCGAAACATTTTCATCGAGATGAAAGCTCATCAGTATCCCATAATAGCCTGACACGTCTTAGGCAAGCATCAGTAGGATACTTTGTGTTGTTGGTATTGTTACTGAGTTTGATCAGAAGCGACATTGGCTTTCTGTCCGTCATATTTCTGGAAATTGATGACTTGCAAGCGAATCGCTGGTATAATTGATGTTCATAACTCGCACCTAGCTGTAACAGTACCCTGTGATGATTATTACATTTCGGCAGGCTGCCAAATCAAAGTGTAAACGTGTTCACGTCCAATCAGGCAGCCAGTAAAAGATGCATTAGTTGTCTTCTCCAATAAGAATTAATTCTCCGTACAAGTTGGCATTGTCTGAATGTGCTTAGATTAATATGTAACGAACATCTTATGCATATATACATATTTATTGAATAAGCATCAAAGACATTCCGCAATTATCCGTGAAAGATATCCAAAAAATTATTTATCTTGAAAGGTCAGTAATTTGGTGTCTACAAAACAGCCAATGGAATATATACCTATTACTTCTATGCTTCACAAAATATCGTTTGTATGATCCGCACTTGTGCAACAAAACATACTTTCAAAAGGTTATGTGAAATACATTTTGTGTTATATCTCAAGTCTGTCTCATTATAGAATATCAGCTCCATTTATATATGTTTAACTTTCGATTGAATCATTTAACAGTTGGAATATTAAAACTTGGTTTTGACTAACCGAGTGATTAAATTAAGCACATATGTGGTAATGTTTTGCCATAAATGTGATTCCTTATATCATTGTGACATCTATTTATCATAATGGTGCTTGTGATAGTGGTCCCTTATATCATTGTGAAATTAATTTATCATAATGATGCTTGTGATAGTGGTCCCTCATATCATGGTGAAATTAATTTATAATGATGCTTGTGATAGTGGTCCCTTATATCATTGTGAAATTAATTTATCATAATGATGCGTGTGAAAGTGATTTCTTATATCACAGTGACATCAATTTATCAAAATGATGCTTTTGACAGTGATGCCTTAAATCATTCTGTAATTAATTTATCATGAAGATGCGCGTGAAAGTAATTTCTAAGTGAAATCAATTTTTATCATAACGATGCTTCTGATAGTGGTCCGTTAAATCACTGTGAAATCAATCTATCATAATGATGCTTGTGACAGTCGTCCCTTATATCATTGTGAAATCAATTTATTATAAGTATCGTATTTTGAGCAGGCCCCGGCAGATTGCGTCAATCGAGACATATACGTGGTATATACATATCGAGATACTACAAGTATATGATATTATCAAATGAGCTAAAAATAACACGTTAATATAAAATATCTTATCAATAGGAATAAAAAAATCCACGCCAATTCATAGGAAAACGTTGCTTCAGAAATTGTTGTATACATTTAAAACGAGTACGAGTAACATCCATGAAACAAAGTTTACACAACACAACTTATTTGATTGACACTTAAAACGTTGAACGTTAAAATGACAAAATAGACAGGGCATGACAAGGTTGCATTCTATACCGTATTTCAAAGCCAAATTATTTGCTCTTGACATTAAAGGAAGAAAACACAGGATGAGTGCGTAACCACAGAAACGGCAGCAAACAAACATATGTGTTTGTAAGATGTTGCTTCATCGAAATAAATCAAATGATGTTTATTTCGTCTTATTGGTATTCAGTAATATCCGAACTATATTGATGCTTAATATGTATATCCTTGTAAGTAATGTCTACATACCAATATTATATCAGTCAATGGATACCTTTTTAAAAGTATTATTTCGAAAAAAAAAAACCATGAATTTAATCATTTTCATATAAAAATATAATCTTTCGTCCAATGTTTTATTAGTAAATGAAAAAAAAATCTGAAAAGTCAAACAAAATAAATATGCGGAAATGTCATCTATGGAATCCTAGGTTCTTGATTGTATATTCACATTGATATACGAAGTGCAGGAAAGCTATTATTTGACCTCTTGACAACATTGTTTAATAAAAAAGTTCATTGGAGTTAAATAATTTTGTTTATATTCTGAACTGTGACTCTCTTCTAGGTAAGTAAAATAAATCATAACTGCAAACCACTAATGCATAGTAAAAAGACAAGGTAATATTATTTATTCCTGCATGAAACAAGTCTGGATCTATCTGTAAGCCGTGAGTGACAGCATGGCCGTTACGTTTCCAACAAGAGCATGACCGACGGTTCGCGGAATCACATATCTCATTCATCATTGAACTTCTTTCTACAAATTTATATTATTGTTGTCACACGCCATTATTGTCATTTTGTGTTTAAATTAGTAGTCTATCGACTTTATAATCTGGTTTTGCATAACACAACATAGTGTACTTTCGACAATACAAAATTTTATGTCAGTAAATGTAATTAGAATTCAATAGATATACCTCGTTAATGGCAGTTCAGTGGGTTTTACTTGCAAATTTGCACAGAGTTGCATTCCGGTCACATCAAACTTTGAAGAAACGTAGTCACATCAAACTTTGAAGAAACGTAGTAACTGCCCTTTCAAGAAGTAATTTGACATAAGATTGAAGACCAATGGCACTTAGATACTATACTTATCCTATAGATGTGTGTGTGTCAATTGGCGTGACTGATGCGATGTTACATGAGTGTGTTATGGGGATAAGGTCATCTTCAGAGGACCTTTCTGGGGAATAATAAAATTTAGCTCCACTTTGAGGTCCAGATGAAAAAATATCAGTAGATGATGAGTTGAATCAATGTCCCAACCGAGGCGTTAGCCGTGGTTAGAATATTGGTTCATCACACCCGAGACTGAATATTTTTTTACTATCTGGAACTCTAATGTGGTGCTTGATTATTTTGCTCGCACATGGATTGCTTGAAATACAGTTAGTTTAAATATACATGTATTTATCAGTCTGATTTATTTTAGTAACCGCATCACTAACCCATCTTCACAAACTGGGTGCAAACCCGTATACACAGATAAATTTATTTCTTTTCAAACAAATTTGATAAGATTTTTGTGTAATTAATATTAAATTTTAACAATGTAAAGTATCAAAACGAAAATCTCCATGATTTACCATGTTTACAAACAATGCAGACGGTGTGTGTAGGGATACAAAGTGTTCTGGATCAGCAGTTCCAAATATAATTTTGGTAATGGTAAAAAACGAGATCAGTCCATTTCATTTTCGAGAAGGCACTTTCTGCCGGTTGAGTCTTCGTTTACATTCAACATACCCATGTGTGATTATTTTTCTCCCTTGCTTCAATTTCATGTTTATACCTTACATTATACAATTATTGACTTTGGTTGTAGGTGGCAGAAATTCAAATTCATCAGTCCAAAGAAACATGATATTGACCGAGACCTTACCGAAGTCAATATCATGTTTCTTCGGACTGATACATTCTTGTGTCTGCCGAAAATATAGTCAGTGATATTTTTATTATTACTATCTAAAAAAATGTAAAACAAATATATTCTTGATCAAAATTAATTTTCTAAAGTCAAATTCGTGACTCTTCTGGTATTTCAGACTTCTTTTTCCTATAAAATTTACGAGAGATTCGTTAATTGTAGCAAACTGGATTGTCCCCTTTACGTCAGCTATGATTGTAAATTGACTGAATTCGATTGTTAAACGAGAGCCGAGTTTGAATTTGTTTACCCAATGTGATTCATCGAATCATATACGCTTTCACAAATCGCAAAAAAACGGAAGCACGAGAGGACTGTCCAAGGAATGAGAATAGCGATTCAACGATTGTTTTTCGGATTTATCAATACAAATTAAAAGAGTTAAACAATCGGTTGTAGGTGGTAGAAATTCACATTCATCAGTCCAAAGAAACATGATATTGATCGAGACGTAACCAAAGTCAATATCATGTTTCTTTGGACTGATAAATGCTTGTGAATCCCCGAAAATATAATCAGTGATTTTATTTTATATTCCTTTTTTAAAATTTTAAAACAAAAATATTCTCAATCAAAACTAATTATCGAAAGTCAAGCTCGTACGTACAGGTGTTGTCGTGACTCCTCTGGTATTTTAGCCTTCTTTTTCCTATAAGAAAAATTAGGAGTTATAATAAAACGATTTATGCTCTGAATTTTCTTTTAAAGAAACCAAAGAGGCTCTACGCCATAAAATTGTATTGTGACGTCATAACGAGTGTAGCTTGTCAATGCCTTACGAGGTGAGAGATTTCATGATTTAAGTTTAGTCTGTGAAACATGTAAAAGCGTTTGATCCATCTCAGATATTTACGTCCATGCTAAGGTATCTCACTAGAATATACGGGCCAGTGTAAAATTACTTAATAGATAACAGATCATTTATTATTGGGTTTTGTTTATTAGATGCAATTCTTTTGAAGTGAAATATATTTGTTTACAGAAATCTTTGTAAACATGCCGCGATGTTTTGGAACGCCTCATTCCGCAATATCGCTGGCAATTGTGCAACATATGTACCATACAACAGAGGCTTATTAATTGTTATTTTGTTATTTTTCTAGGGGAAAAGTGTTGATTGTTCTATACTCTGTCATGAACTGTTTACCTCTTTTCATTGATCTTATAAACAAAATACACCATATGGTATCGGTATACGAACCAGTATTACAAACGTTTATGATTTTACGAAAACAAATAGAAACATTAAGCACAAAAAGCAAGCAGTCGCAGAATAAAGGTCAGAAAAATATAGACCAGTATAGAATTTTAATTTGATGTATTGCAAAAAGGAAAAAATGTTAGACAACGCACAATGGATCTTAACAATGCTTCTAAAATTATTATAGTATAGGAAATTTCACACACATTTGATTTCGATCTATTTCAGTGATAATAGATAAATGTAATATATTGTCATTTAAATTAACCGACTAATAAGATATGCTGCTTAGAATACGATTTGATCATCGAATCAAATCAGAATCACGACTAGCAGGCACGTTAGCTCAATGCTTGCATACATTTTTGATTGGATTAGGACAAGTGTACGGATTCGTCTTACCGATGATTTACATCAACAATGATTATTCATGACCACCCAACCCAGTAGTATCGGTCTTAAAGGGGCATTAGCTGCGTTTTCCCCCAAATTTGTTTTGTCTTTTTTCCTACTTAGATTGATATACAATAACTAAAAAAAAGAGATATACACAGGCATAACAATTTTTAAGTCCCTATATATTTTGTGAACATTGCTTGAGAAAACCAGGTTTGTCACTTTTTTACCGTGTAATTGATTAACTCAACCTTACAATTTGGTGAAATGTTGAGTTGCCTTTTCGTTTGCGGTTGTTGAGACGTCTGTACCAATTGTGGCGAGGATACACTCCTCACGTATTTCATTGGACTTGACTGTGGACTCACGGCGGGTGTGACCGGTCGACAGGGGATACTTACTCCTCCATGGCACCTGATCCCACCTTTTGGTTTCCAGAGGTCCGTGTTTGTCAATTTTTACCAGATTTGTATCTATGTTCTAGACATTCTATTTATTTATACTTTGGTATCTGAGTTTTTTGTATATTGTATATGAATACCACACTGGACCTGACCTGAATGTCACGAAATATATAGGAATATAAGACTTGTATGCCTGTATATAGCTCTTAATTGTTATTGTACATTAAGAACAAGTAGTAAAAGTAGATAAAATCAAAATATCTTTATTTTGTAAACACAACTTATGCCCCTTTAAATTGTAACATTAAATAATAGATTAAGATTAAATTGATTAAATTTGAAATCATCTTACTTCTTGTTTAACAAAATGATTAACATAGTCATTCATATTGGAATACAAGGACCAATGGAAGTGTGTTTGGTTTGTTTAAACGGTAGTTTACGCAATATTCAACAGTTATGGTGGCGATTAGGTTTCAGTGATTAGGAGAGATCCCGGTTACAAAATACCGGAAAGAGGATAGCAGACTTCCGCAGGTAAAGTGACAATCTTTCTCACACTACCATATTAAATATTGTGCTCTAACGTCCGCTGACTAAAGGTTAGATATTTCATGGTTTAAAGCTCGATGCTCTAACCACTCGGTCACATAGAGAAATGCCAAGACCTCAATTTCAACCAATTTGGAATGTGAACTTGGTTTTCAAAACATACATCCGAGCCATCTTAGTCTATCATACTGTAAGTAAATACTATCTTTTCCTTGTCATGAAAGGCACTTCGGAGTGCTAAAATGGATTTTGAAAGTAACATCCACTTCGTTTTCTTGTTTGAAAAAGGTTAGACTAAATTTGATGTGAGAGAGTGTGCTCGCACAATCTCTCATGGGAGCCTAAATATATGGAATATATTTATTTGCTTCATGACCAAGACCATTTACACCTCCGAGTCTGAATTAAGCGTCAATACTGTAGCTGAGTGACAAAATCGATGTCAAGCTTTGTTCATAAATCAGGATAAAACATATAATAATTTAATCATGTAAATTCACAATTTTCCCTATTTATGGTATGATTTGCGTATAGACATGCTGTCTCGACAGCATTTTTAAAACGAATAACTCAACGCATTGTCATGAGATATGGTCGCTTATTAATAAAATCATATCATTTTGTCGAATCCAGATGTAAATGCCACAAATACAACATTAACATTAGCATTGTGATTTGCAAATAAAGGCCCTCCGATACACACACACACACTCTCTCTCTCTCTCTCTCTCTCTCTCTCTCTCTCTCTCTCTCTCTCTCTCTCTCTCTCTCTCTCTCTCTCTCTCTCTCTCTCTCTCTCTCTCTCTCTCTCTCTCTCTCTCTCTCTCTCTCCGCGTGTGTATGCCAACTTTGTCTAATTTGGTTTTTGTATCCGCGATCAACTATGTCTGATAATTACCAAACAGAAATGTGAAGAGGCAGTATCATAGTTCATTTTTAATGTCATAGATACAACTTTCTGGGAATATATTGAGATTTTTTTTTTAACCTGTAAGATGCCACATTCGTTTCGGATCTCAACGTCTATTTTGAATTCGAGCTCAACTGATGAAGTTTTATTGACAGAAATGATCGTTTTGAGCATTTGTTTTGGACTATTTTTTTTCAAAACTATAATTTTGGTATTATTGTTTATCATATTTTATAATCCAATGTCCTCCTAAGGGGAGTATTAAATCGTTAAAACACTCAATATTCACAAATGTTCGTCCCCTTGGCCGCTATCAAGTGAAAGACGACAATATGTATATTAGTAAATTGTATTAAATCCGCACAATACACAGCTTAATGGCAAATCTTTCACTTGATAAAGGCCGAGGGGCCGAAAATTTGTGAATACTGAGTGTTGTATGATATTTATTTGAACACCGATACAATGTAGATTTCGTTTCTAAAAGTTTGCACTTTAATTTAAAAAACTTTAGTGTTTCGTTTGAAAATAATCTATTTAACCAAAATGTCAGATTTTTAGATATGTTTTTGAATCTATACTTGATGTCTATCCATCATTTCCTGTACCTTAATATCAAGACGCTGCATTGCATTATGTTAAAACATTGAAATTAAACATAGATTACAAGAGTTAGATGGGCTTAATCTACTTTAAAAAACGTGGCTCTTTACACAACTTTGCAATAAAGGTTTGAATGTTGCACGTTCTACAGTATCAAGTCTTCGTCAAATGGAATACAAAACATTTGAATTGTTTAAGAACAAATATATTCATTATTTAGACAAAATAAAAGGTAAATAAGGCTTGTGATTTCAGTGTTATCATTATCATTATTGTTGATGTTGCTGCTGCTGTTTTTGTTGTTGTTGTTGTTTGAATCAGCATCGTTCTTGGATGTTGTATTTTTTTGTATTTTATTGTTGTTGTCGTCATTATTTTTTATTTGAAATGCCTGTATTCTTTAACAATACTCGAACAAAATTGTACATATGTATTTTTATAATCCTTAGGGAAAAAAGTCGAAAAACATTGCTTAAATGTTAATCAGACAATGAAACAAAAATAATGGTCAACACTTACGTACTCCGGTTTGATCAGTGAGCACGGACTGGGAGACTATTATTTTAAATTTTGTCTTTCTATTTAAATATATAAATCACAGACACCAAAGTATCAAATGCCAGAAGGTGGTTTTATAGATAGTATACAAATTTGGAAACAATCCTGAAAATTTAATCGGCCCCTTATGGCAATAAGTCTGCCATCAATGGAATCATATTATGACAGTTACGCTATGAATTTACTTCTGTTCAGAATGTGATTTTGGTGTATTTTTTAGATTTTTGTTGTTTTGTCAATTTTGTCAACAGCCTGTATTGTGTATTTGAATAGTAACAGTTTCCTCCATATCAGTGTTAAAATGACAGGAAAATTCTGTAAATTTCTTGTTGATCTATTTTCGAAATCGGTATGAATATATGTTGTACTATATTGCAAAACAAGAAAACTCCCGTTATCTCAAATTACATGATGCATTTTAGGCGGAACGTTTATGTCATTTTGTCATTTAAACGGTACTTCGACTTCAGTAATGGATAAAGAAGCGTCATTCTGTTTGCTAGCTGTAAAAGTTAAGGGTATCATTAGCAATATTTCTTGTCTTAAATGTTTCCCCGATGATGAATCTTATTTGATTAAATTTCCATTAGAATAAAATACCGTATTCAGTTGCTGTAAATATTTTACCAAAATGGCTACCGTCCTTAATTAGGAAACATGGGAATAGACTAGGCTCTAGATCGGTGAAATTGGATGACGATGGTGTTAGCACGCTCGTCCTGATATGTTTATGACTTGTAACACAACCTCATTAATGTTAAATATCAGAGAGCAAATTATTTCTTTCATTGTATTTTACTAAATTAAACGAAAAGGTGTGAAAATCTGTCGAGAGAGCCATTTTGACAAAGAGTTATAACAATCGATCAAGAGGGTCCTCCGGGGAGGAAAGGAGGGTTTGTGTGGTGAGAGCTCGTATTTATCATTGTAACTCGTGTCTATTTTATGGATGTTATACAATGTTAGTTTTAGATTCACAAGGCTCTGATTAGTAATCTTATTTAATTTCCTTCATTCTTACATGCAGCATTAAAATAATGAATTATTCTCTTGATTTTACAGTTTCATCTAACCGATAGGGAAAACCAACATTCTTTTATGCCATTCTAAATCTAATTAAGTACTAATTAGTAAATCTCTATATTCAATTAGTCGAATGAATGATCTGAGTGAAAAGTGCGAGGATCTAGGTTTATGGCGTACCACATTAGCAATAACTGATACTGAAAAAACAAAGTAGTGAGCTGTAAAATTTTATTGAAATCCAATACAGACTTTTACAATAAATGGCTTCTAGTTACTTTTAAAAGTGCGTCGTATGGTTGCGGTCCCAGAAGAAGATTGCTGGGATTATTTTGTTAAAACAGTATTGAAACTGAAAGCTAGTGCCTGTTTGATACATGTATAATTATACAATTTGATATGTAGGCTGATTAATATTGTTAACAATAATTCTAAACAAAAGAAGATGATACATCCATTGATACCATTTTATTGTGCAGGATGATTTAAAGGGGGAAGCTTATTTATTTTACATGTACAGCAAACCTGCCTTTACTCATTCTTCCCCAAAGACACATTTGGAATGGCCTAATTCATTGACTTACAAAAGAGTCCATTGTTTTTCAGGGGTTGACGCGTGTCATCAGTGTAATCCAGGGGTCCATGTTTGTCCAATATTTACCAGATTTGTATATTTGTCTCCTGCAAATCTCGATTAAGACTTCGGTATCTGTGTTTTATATCAAATAATGTTATTAACCGTACCCGGTTGGTGGCTTATATTTTGACACACATTGACGTTGTAATGTATATATAATTATACAATTAAGCACCGTTAGAAAATGGATCTCAAGTATTATTTGTAGATTTACATAAAGAGAAAAATATGGTGTTATCAGCATTATATGTTATAAAATATATAATAAAAAATGTATATATCGATATAAAAAATGTATATATTAATATATTTCAATCATATGCTAATCTCTCTCTCTCTCTCTCTCTCTCTCTCTCTCTCTCTCTCTCTCTCTCTCTCAAAGCGTTTTACCAAGCGTATATCATAATACAGGGGAAATAACTCGTGGGCGTAATATTCGCTACATTCATGGTATTGATAAATCCGTGCAAAAGTTTTCCTAAAAGTACACTATATATGTAATGTATCATGAACTGTTCTTGCAAGATCTGGTGTTATGTAATGATACTCTCAATCCGCAATTAAAAAGAAATCTGTGCTAGGTTCAGGAGAGAGAAACAATTAGTAGAATAATTAAATCTCAGGCATGTACATGTAAATCCAAAACATAACACACGGTCTTACAATGTTTGTAAGTGATACAGAAATGCATATACTTTGAGCAGGGACATTTTGGCGTCACATTTTATACCCAGTTTTAATTTTCATTTAACTGTTAAGTGGAAGCTGCATGAAAATAATTTTGTCGCCGAGCCTTCTCATAAATGCTTGATGTTCATATTTATCATGTTTTCCTATATTTTATTTTATAATATTTCAGTTTGCTCTGCTTAGTATTTCAGGATGGATTTAACATTTCTTATTTGATCTTAACTGGTCACACCAAGGAGAATGGAAACTTTAAACGACAAAATCAGTAAACAGATGGTCATTTAATAAAAGTTTGTATCATCGGGATCCCGCTGTATCACATGAATGGCTGAGTACAAATTAGACTCCTAGCAGACGACATGACTGATCAATTCACAGCTAGATAATAGAGTGATTTCTAGCTTTCACAACATTTCTATGTATAAGTCAAGGTTGCAATTGCTACTCTTTGACAACGATCATCGTTTCAGTTTCAGATATTAAGTTACCGGAATGATATAGGACTGGACAGCGGACTACATACATGTATATAAATATTTCAATGATGCTCGCGAGTTGTAGCTAGTTGTATGATAACTGCTTTGATATCACAGATACTAAAGCCGATTTCGGTTATATGTCAGTTGCTGCATGTTTATTGTATTTTATTTTCAGCAATTTTATATATGAGTGTCTTCTGTTTGTAATTTGGTGTTATTTGACATATTCGGTTTTTTATTCAAATTGTACAATACGTATCGTTTTAAAATCCGACAAATATTGCAATCCTGTTTTTACATTTAAAGTCGTGTATTTAGGTTCAGGTTTTGGCCTTGTACCCTACCGCATATTTCTTTCTTTAGGATCTATTCCCGTATAGAGCTCAACTGTCTTGAAATACAGAAAGAATCGTCTAAAGCAATTATTATTTTCTTTAAACCTATTTCGTAAGTATTTTGTTTGATATTTTTGTGTTTGTTGACACCAAAATATTTGAATTTACATTCCCTCTGATATAACAATATGGAGATTACATCCGTGACTGAGTAGCAAGAGAATTGCCCCCTTTAAACCATGAAGTCTTTCGCCTTTGTTAGATTTGAACCCCGGTGGAAGCTAAGCTGCTTTTGTGCTACTTTTCTTTTAGATGGGTTCTCCACCCCCATCATTAAAAAAATTGGCCTCCATCATATAAATGAAAAGTTGATTAGTCTGACTTAAAACAATTGAAAAAAAAAAAAATTAAAAATTGAAACAAAAATATAAATGAAGGACTTTTTTCTCGTTTAGACAATGAATGTAAAACAGCGAGTTCTGTTACACGTGTCTTTCGGACATAGGTATATCAAGGTTACGTCCGACGCATATCATTAGTTTTTATTGCTTCAGTAACTCTTCAGTGATGGCTTTTCGTCATTGTATTCAAATCCTATCTAGAACTTGCTTCCTAAGCTGAAAACACGAAGTCAAGAAAAGGGAGATGACTAGTTAGGATAATTTATCTCTGGTGTTCGATTTGCGTGTTTTGAAATACGATCTACTACAAACTGAAGATGGTATCAAAACCATCAATGATCGGAACTTAATTATTGGTTTGTAGATTAGCGAAATATGAAATTAAAAATTGATAGTAACAATGAAAATTGTGCAACTATTATTTACGTTTCATCTGTCATATCAATTTACATTTAATGTTTTATCTAACCCTGTTATGACTGAACAAACTGAACAAATGAATGACGACCGAGGAGACATTTTTTTCTCATTGTCATCAAATGAAATCGGAAAATCACATATGATCATTTCCCCCATCAAATACCAAATATCATCATTATATTTGACATTTAAATGTATTTTCTGTCTTATTTCAACATGGTGTATCCAATGTAGCTGGGGTGATGTTGATTTCGGAAATATACATAACTATAATATCTGCAGAATTGACATGTCAATAACCCTGTCAACTCTACGGACCCTAACAGACTGGTCTTACACCATAGGAAATAGCATTCCATTTCGACTCTGAGGGGTAAAAGGGTTAATCGACATTCTCAAGGAAGTCTACTTATGTTTGTTGTCAAACTGAAAGAGAAGCTTCTTGGAAATGAACATGCTATCCATTGTACCACAGCTGATTTATTTCAAACACATACTTTCAAATATTACAACAAATGAATACAAAAATAGCATGACGACATAAATAGAATTTATATTAATTATATCATAACTCATCGGCACTTTTTTCTGTCGCATTCGCATTAAAAGTTATTTTGCCACCTATTTCACAGTATATTATTCTCTCATACATGTTACATTTAGATGTCATATTTTTATATAGTTTCCTTAAATAATTGTATTGAAAATGGCGTTAAACAACAATAAACAAAAAGTTAAATAATTGTAAATGATCCATTATGCTAAGTCAAAGATTAAGGAATATAATTTATAAAGGTTAAAGTTCATTTTGATGTCTAAGATATGTGACATTCTGTGGTTACGAGAGCCAGTATGCATGCACTATGTAAACTCAATATCTTTCTTGATGTTTCATTGGTTGATTTAACCTGTTGACAAACGGATCAAAATAGTATTTCTTCTGGAAGTGTCAAAATATAAGTGCCGCTGTGATAAATGACCGATCAGTCACTGACAAAACTTATTGTACACATCAAATGAGACAATAGAATTAGTTATTGACTGTGTAATTGAGTATATAATAAGGTAATAAACATTTCATCAGAACACCTTATGTAGGAAATAAAGAATAATTAATCACATTAATCACATTCTATATATCATCGTTTCATTGTTTGTCCTTTATTCAATCAATTTATGTGTGATATACCATCATCAACGTCGTCATCGCCATCATCATCATCATCTTCTTCTTCTTCTTCATCATCTTCTTCTTCATCATCATCATCATCATCATCATCATCATCATCATCTTCTTCTTCTTCTTCTTTTTCTTCTTCGTTTTCAATACTATTATCACTATTTTTTATTGTTTAGTATTGTTGCTAGTAAAACAACAGGTTTACTTACTATACATATTTGCGATACTTATTCCTATTTGTTAACCAGTTCAGGGTATTATGAATAAAACTAAAACTATATATAAAAGCAAAACTAGAAAAGCATGACATTATTACAGTCATTATGAATACAGGAGGCCATCATGGAATTTTAAAATGGCGGTCAGATTTTGAAATGTCTGCTTCAAATTTTCGTTGGGGGTTTTGCAAGAAATTAAAAGTATAATTCCAGGAAGGAAAATTTAATTGAACTTTAATCCTGTGATGGGAGGCTGTAAGGTAAGGTAAGGCTTGTGATGGTATGATGGCTAAAATGAAATAATTAAACTGTTTTGTATGAAAATTGTTTTCTATTTCACTACAGTTACACAATGTTGTGACGTAAAGATAACTGTCCTAAAGTTGTTCAGGCCAAGTCAAGTTTATGGTATTCACACAACTTTGCGGCTAAACAAAAAATGCTTCAAAGTGGAAGACAAAAATAATTGTTATGATAAAATATTGCTGTTTTAGTTAATAAAAGTGTTGTGAAATAGGTGTTTCCATATTGGCCCTGTAATATGTCCTTGGTTTGTAATTATGGCTCTCGGAAATATGTATTGACCCTAGGTGTTGCCTCGAGAAAATACAGTCATCATCAGGCCATTATTGCAAACCTCGGACAAATTACAATACCAAGAGGACAACACCCATTCATTAACACCATAGTACTGCCCATCAAGCAAACTGTTAAGTGCAAAGATAAGACTGATTAAAGTGTAACGCGCCCTATAATTCATACCTGCCTATCAGCGCCTATTACCTGTCTTGACATTTAATATAATAATTTCATTGAATAATATTTCCAGATGATAATAATTTTCCAAAAATTCTTTTTACTGTAAAATAAATAATATTGTTCTACTGTTTGTTCTCGCACGTGTGTGTATATGTGGCAGATGGTCTTCCGTTGTCATCTACAAACACCAGTCTTTATTTTTAAAACATTTGGTTTTGGTTAGGAAAGAGTAATATCAAATATGTTTCCGTTTATAAAATCAGAGCTAGATTAGACAATCAGAATTGCTAGTTACAATAAAAACGGTCTGCCATGTGCATTCGGCGTATACTTGTGCATAGAGTATTATGGATTTAACTGCAAAATATTATTTGGATTGTACCTGTGTGTGAACTTCCAAACAGATATCGCTACAGCATGCCAACTCAAAGTGTATATTGTGTCCATTTCTAACAATATCAATATGAGGTAACCGAGGATGCTTTCTCCTGCATGGCACCTAATCCCAATATCCTACCATATACGATCGGGAGAGATTTTGAGGTTCCGGAACTAGTTTTATGTTATATTCATACGCGATATAACCATGACACATTACGAGAATATTTTATCATATTGTGATTTGTTTTGAATTAAATAAAACATCTTGAAATAGTTTGATTATGACAATTGTATCATTGATAATGGTATAAATGTTGAAATATCTACGCCCTCGTTCTTGCGTGGAGAATGACCTAGCAATATATTTCAACATTATACATTCAATAATCTATACTTATTGTTATCATTATCATTTCTACTTTCCCTGTATTCTCTTTCAACTCAAATTTTTACAACAGTGACCAACTTTTTTCTCTTTAACATCTTACTATTAACACATACCATGTAATTGCAGTGTCACGCCATACTGAAATATGTTAAATCGAAATTGAATTTTGAATTTTAAGTAGTGTATAATATGCCACACGCAACCATTTTTCAGTTATATGGTGACGACCACTTTTTAATGGTGGTAGAGTGAACACGATTACCCGACCTCCCGCAATTATATTGGCAAACTTTCTCACAAAAATCAGCTTAGGTTCCAGCGGGACCCGAACCTGCGCTGATTAATCGATCAAAGAAATAGATCAATTAGACTAAATTGACAAAAATAAACCATAAACTAACAATGATAACAGAATTTGTTGACAATGTATCCCACAAGCAATCTTGTCACAACACCTTATGTACACAGTGTTTAATGTATGATAAATTTTCTGAACAAAACGGAATAGGGCAAATCATTCTATAGAATGGTATAAACTCGCACATCAGGTATATATTTACATACTCTCAACTCATTAGTAAATATTCTTTCCAGTGTAATAAATAGCATTTAACTATCATGTGGTTAACGATTTTCCGTAAAATGTCATTGGTCAACGGAACACATGTAACCTTCAATTTCAGCTTTGATTTGTTTGTTTGTTTATTGTTGTTTAACGTCCCACTCAAGAATATTTCACTCATATGGAGACGTCACCAAATGCCGGTGAAGGGCTTCAAATTTTGGCCTATGCTCGGCCATTGAACAGTGAGAGTTCTTTAACGTGCCGACAGCTACTGTGACACGGGACCACGGTTTTTACTGTCTCATCCGACAGACAGGAAAACAACCTGCCGCCAGCTGGACTCGAACTCATGACCTCACGATCAAGAGTCGAGCGCGCTACCGACTGAGCCAGGCAGGCTCTACAGCTTTGAAGCATGCACATTTGATTCACAGGAGGACATATGATCATATTCAATTTTTCTACCAAATTATCAGGCATTTTTAAAACATGTACTCCAACTCGCGATATATCGTCACTTATTTTATGGAGCTAAAATGTTACTCGCTAAAGCTCGTATATTTTAAAAACTCGGTACATGTTTATCAAGTGAATGTAGTTGGAAAACTCGAACGATCAACTGTTAAGGAACCTCTGTATAGTACAGTATAGAACCGTAGTGTATAATATTGTGAAGTAAGTTGAATGTACAATAGGTGGTCTTTGTGGCCGAATGATTACAGCATTGCGCTTTAAACTATGAAACCGTTCTCACTTCTGGTCAGCCTTAGTCTGAGCCGAACTGGCACCTAAGCTAGTTTAATGGGGAAGTTGAACGTATAATAGGTGGTCTTGGTGGCCGAATGATTACAGCACTGCGCTTCAAACTATGTAGCCGTTCTCACTTCTGGTCAGCCTTAGTCCGAGCCCCACTGGCACCTAAGCTAATTTTATGGAGAAGTTTGCCAGTTGGCACCTAAGCTAATTTTATGGGGAAGTTTGCCAGTTGGCACCTAAGCTAATCTTATGGGGAAATTGGCCAGTTGGCACCTAAGCTAATTTTACGGGGAAGTTTGCCAGTTGGCACCTAAGCTAATTTCATAGGGAAGTTTGCCAGTTGGCACCTCAGCTAATTTTATTCGGAAGTTTGCCAGTTTTTACCTAAGCTAATTTCATGGGGAAGTTTGCCAGTTTACTTGGAGGTCTCTTCATGTATACATTGTAATAAAAAATCTCAGATACCAAAGTATAAATCATTAGGATGTTCAGGATATAAGTACAAATCTGGGGAAAAATGGACAAACACGGACCTCTTGAAATCAGGAAGTCGGATCAGGTGCCATGGAGGACTAAGCATTCCCACTCGACCGGTCACATCTGCTGAGATATCTGTCGTTAACCACCGGATTCTTTCCTCCCCCAATATAGATTGTCCGCCATTATGTAATTAAAAAAATATGTCGAGTGTGGTACAAAACAGGATTCAAACAGACAAAGCACAGTAGGCCTACAATATGTTTTGTTCATATGGCTCTATAAGTACGACGTCCAGCCCAACTTTTTGTCTTATTGCCTTTAAATATTACACCAGTGTTTGTCCAATGTTAACTGTGTTAAGATAATGTCTCATCGTTATTCGTAAAGTTTACACCATGGTACGTGTAACATAAAATAATAAAATATATAAACATAATAATGAAACGTTTAGCCAGCGAACTAAGAAAGACAACTCAAACAATATCATAAGGTTAACTGTATTAAACACTAACCAATATATATTACATTGTAAAACTTTTATTTTTTTCTTTTATTTACAATAGAAGTTTATACTTCTACTCGTTAATATAGAAAATCTCACATACCAAAGTATAAATCTTTAAGATGTGCAGGATATAGATACAAATCTGTTAAAAATGGACAAACACGGACCTCCGAAAACCAAGAGATGGGTCAGGTGCCATAGA